>JABUQX010087015.1:0-12500 GCA_015478945.1 Trachelipus rathkii
AACGTTTTATACCTACAACAGGTGGTTGTATATGAAGAACAACCGCTTGTTTTCCCTATAATTGGATCCTGCCCTTAACTGAAATTCAAATTTGCACGTACGAAGCAATTATAAAATTAGCGCTCAACATGTCATAATTGATCGTCCCAGAAAACGATACATTGTGCATAGGTTGCAATTCCGTCAGTTCTACTTTTGAAGCGTTAGTGTGTACACTTTGTATAGTTTTGTCAGAACTCTTGCCTTTATAATTAAATGAATAATCGTAAAAAAAAAATATTATAATAATAATAGCATTTAAAACAATTTTATTAATTTTTTTTTTATTCAACATTCCCATACTAATTTTCAAATTAGAACAAATTTATAAAAGGCGCTCATATTATTATTATTATTATTATTATTATTATTATATTATTATTATTATTTATATTATTATTATTTATTATTATTATCATTATTATTATTATTATTAATTCTTATTCTTATTATATTATTATTATTTATTATTATTATTCTTATTATTATTATTATTATTATTATTATTATTATTATTATTATTATTATTATTATTATTATTATTATTAATTTTTATATTTATATGCCTATATTATTATAATTTATAGTGCAAAATGAACTTTGGCTTATTTTTAAAATTAATTTTTAAAACATTTTTTTTTTTGCAATTAATTGTTAGTAAAATATATATATTATATATATATATATTATATATATAAATAAAATATTATATATATATACTATATATAATATATATATACTATATATATATATATATATATATATAGTATATATATATATATATATTATATATATATATATTAAAATAAATAATTGCCCCTCCAAGTTTGCTTGGAAGTGTCAATTCTTAAATGAAAAATCCTTTTAGCCTTTGAACAATTTTGATTTTTCGCTAAACCACAAATTATATTTTACGAAAGTTGTGAAGCTCAAAAACTTTAAAAAAGGTTTAATTCGTCATTTTTTTTTATTTTGATTTTAATTCCGAAATTCGTTGTTACTTTTTTTTTCTTATATATATAATATATATATTATCACTATATATATATATATATATAATATAAATATATATAATATCATTATATATACTATATATATATATATATAACATTCCTTGGGTAATATTAGAGATAGATATAATAATATCAGAACTTAACCAAATGTATTTTCAATTATCTGAGAGAAAGAGAGAGAGAGAGAGAGAGAGAAGAGAGAGAGAGAGAAAGAGAGAGAGAGAGAGAGAGAGACGAGAGAGAGAGAGAGAGAGAGAGAGAGAGAGAGAGGAGATTAACCTAATATACAATATATACTACAAAACACCAAGGCCTTATTATACACCAGAGACGAGATAAATAAAAAAAATTAGAAATTGGATTGGGTAGGTAATGCTTATACTGAAATAATTATCATTGTGAGGGCATTTTCTACCGATTTTCTATTTTCCAAAAAATAAAAAAGATAGGGCCAGCCTTAGAAGAGCACAATCCATATCCTCAAAAACTACAAATAGCTACAGGGAAAAAGGAATACATTGCCTGGAATCCTGGCAAAATTTTACCGAGGAAACTGGTACTAAAAAAAAAAAAAACAAAAAAAAAAAACATATCTCCGGAAACTACAAAAGCTACAGGGAAAGAAATACATTTTCTGAAATCCTTGTAAAATATATCCTTAGTTAACCAGGAAATGTAAACACAAACACACAACACAAAAAATCACATTAAGAACACTAAAAATTGGCTATTTTTTTTTGGGGGGCCAAGGGGGGTGCAGGGGACATAGTATATATAATATACTATATATTTTAAAGGTACTACACGCAATGTAGGAGGCTCCTCGAGCCGAACGGGGAACACAGGGGGGGACGTTTTTCCATACCCCGTAGGGAAGGGGCGGAGGAACCCGCGAACACCCAACCATACCAAAGAGCGGGGGTTACGGAGACCCTCCCCGGAGGGGGAATTAGTCCTCCCCGTAGTTCCCCGGAGGCCGAGAGACCCCGACTCCTGCCATCGGTAAGGTATATATACCCTTGGGGTATTCTTAGTTAAAAAAAAAGGCACAAATTTATAGAAAGTCTAATTTATTTTAACGAGTAAACCAATAAAAGGTCTCTAAATAGCCTTTCTCATCATATTACTATAATTATTAACCCATAAATTTTTTTTTATTAATTATCTGTTTTTTTTTCATTTCCTAAGTAAAAATTTTTTACCAAGGATTCCAAAAATGTGTCATTTTCGCTGTAGCTATTGTAGTTTTTGGAAATACATTTTTTTTCATTTTCCAGGCACTAAAATTGGACCAGCATTCCAGCAAAGTGTATTCCTTTTTCCGGTAGCTGTTGTAGTTTTTGAGATATGGAATGTGGCTCTTCTAAATAAAAATGATATGTAATAAAGTTTTAATCTATAGCACGGTAATTCTATAGTTATATTTACATTAAATACATATACAATACGGTACAACTTACTCGCGGCGCGAGTAAGTTGTTACACGGCACCGGGGGCTCGCGCTTCAGCGGCGCATTTGAGAGAGCGCTTCAGCGAAGCGGTCCTGCCAATGCCATACACGCCAGCCTGCAATGCATTTAGTATGGTATATTTTTTATGTTTTTATGTTTAATAAATAAATATTAAGAAAAAAATAATAAATACTACAAGATAAAATAATTTTCAAAATGGAAAAATATCTCATTTAAGAACCAAAAAAGAAGTGCACAAAATCGAGGTTATGGAACCAAAAATTTAATTTAAAATAAATAAAAAGTGCCGGGCCTATTACGTAGGTCCCATGAGTTCGTACTTTGTTTTATTAATTTTAATTATGTTCAAAATATGTATGATATTATTAGAAAAGTATATACACAAACATACATAGCAATAACAAAAATAACAAACAAAAATAAAAAAATAATATAAAAGAAGAAGGAAAAAAAAAAAAAGAAAATAACAATAACCAAGTTATCTAAAAAACTAAGAAAAGTGTATATTATATATATTATATAATATATATGTATATTATATATATATATATATAGTATATATATATATATTATATATATATATATATATATATATATATAATAATATATATAGTTATATATATTATATAATATATATATATATATATATATAATATATATATATATATCTATGGCCAGCATCCCGAAAGGACATGCATGTAACTAAAACACTATAACAGCTACAGGAAAATAAATACATTTTTGATTTCAAGCAAGCACATTCTAATACACAATACAAAAAAACATAATTTTATTCTAATATTTATTAAAACAACCTTAAATATTAGTATTATCTTAGGTCTGGCAGGCGTACGCTCTCATTAACCTTCCATCCTGCAGTAAACAGAGCAAGAAGTTACCAATATTTGTTTTATATTATTTATTTATTCTCGGGAGAAAATGTTAATTTTTCTTTTTTATTTCCATTTTTAGGTGGTTCGAGCCGACGGAGGGACAGAGGAAGGGACGACGAAGTCTCCCCCCCGTCGTCCCCCGGGCGGCCGAGAACCCCGACTTTGTCTATTTTTAAGGTTTACCGTGGGGTATCTTTAGTTAAAAAAAAATTCAACATTTGGCAACTTTTTCCGCTCTCCCGAGCGCTATGACTCCTTCTTAATTCTCAAAAAACGGTAATTATTATATAAGTTTTCCAACATTTTTAACAATTTTAAATTTTTCAAAAGGGTTATTTTTTTTTTTTTTTAATTTCATCGATAAAAATGTCCCCTGATTAATAAAATGTTATTTATTTTACTGTAAAAGCTGTTATAGTTTTTTTTAGTTACATGAATGTTGCTTTCGGGATGCTGGCCATCTATATATATATTATATATATATATAATATATTATATATATATATATATATATATATATCTATATATATAATATAATATAATCTTTATATATATATATATAACAATATATACATTAATATATATTATATATATATCACTTTTTTGTTTTAGATATTTCCTAGTTTTTAAGCTTCACTAATATTTGAGTTATTAAATATTACTTAAGACATTTAATTCAATATGATTTTAATTTCTCCCTAATTTTTTTAGTTTTTTAATCTGACAAAAATTTGTGACACTTCAAGCAAACTTGAATAATATATATATATATATTATAATATATATATATATATATATTATATATATATTATATATATATATATATATATATATATATATATATATTATATAATATATATATATATAATAATATATATATATATAATATATATAATATATATATATATATATATATATATATATATACTATATATATATACATATATATAATAATATATATATATATATTTCTTTTCATAGATGAATTCAGTTGCCAATTTAATTTTAAAAAACTTTTCTTTGTATTCAGCTGAAGAGAAGCGGAAATTAAAAATTTAGGCCAGTGTACTCCAGCTTTAAATATAGAGCAGATGGTTAAATGTAAGAACAGACAATTCAAACGAGTTTTTAATTTATCTATTTATGATAAACATAAATGGATTTGTGGTTGTGAGGAAAGAAATTCTTTGCATTGTTTTCCATGTTTATTGTTCGGTGGTGAAGACACATGGACCAAAAGAGTTGTAACAGATATAAATCATCTGGCATCTAAGGCAAAATATCATGAAAACACAAAAGTACACATGAAAAATGCTTTAAGACTCTCACTGTTTGGAAACTTAAACATTGCTAAAGAGCTAGACAGCGAGTATAGAAAATCAATACATAAGCATAATGAGAATGTTAAGAACAATAGGTATATCTTGAATATTATCGTAAACTGCATAAAATTTTGTGGAGCATTTGAGTTGGCATTGAGAGGACATAACGAAACTGAATCCTCAACTACTCCATGTGTCTTCAAAGGGCTAGTGAAATCAGTGCAGAGTTAGATAATTCAGTAAGGGTCCATCTAGAGAAGGCCACTGTTTTCAAGGGAACTTCTACAAATTATGCTTGATATATGTCACGAAGAGATAGTAAGAGAAATTCATAAAGCTGATTTTCTATCTGTCATTGCAGATGAAACGAGTGATGTTTCCAACATATACCAAATGGTTGTCAACTTTAGATTTATTGTTAAAGGGAAACCAACAGAAAGATTTTGGAACTTTATTGCACCAGAAAAGCATGACGCTGAAACACTTACTACTTGTCTTTTAAAAGAGATCGAAAAGTTGGGTATCAATGACCACAAGGATAAATTAATATCACAAACTTATGATGGTGCTAACGTTATAAGAGGTTCGTCTGGTGGGGTCCGGGCTAAGTTGAGAGATATATATCCAAAAGCTGAATATATACATTGTCATGCTCATCAGCTTAATTTAGTGATGCTAAATGCTGCATCAGTTAACAGAAATGTCCGCACCTTTTTTTGTTAATCTTCAAGCCATATGTGCATTTTCTTCCACTAGCTCAAAGAGAACAGCAGTGTTGGATCAAGTAGTGAAAAGACGATTACCTCGGTCAATTCCCACCAGATGGAACTTTCATTCAAGATCAGTAAATACAGTTTTTGAAAATAAAGAAGAAATAAAAGTATGCTTAAAGGTTATTTTAAATGGGGACGAATTTCAAGATGTAAATACAATTTCCCTTGCATCTGGACATGTCAAGGTTCTCGAGAGTAATAATTTTAATTTTTGGATTTCTTTTTTTCAAGAAATCATGCCTAGCGTAGACTTTCTTTATGGTCAACTTCAAAAGAGGAACATTGACCCCAGCAGAATTAAGATCTGCATTGATACTTTTGAGAGGAAAGTTCTTTCCATAAAAGGAGAAAATTTAAGTTTTCAAGAGTGTTTACAATGTAGCAAATCGGTGAGAAGCAGAAACAGGTATTTCCAATTTAAGTAGAGAGGCAAAAGAAATATGTGACACAATAATTTGTCAGATGAAAGAAAGATTTAAATTTACACGTCATCTAATTGCTTCTCCATTATTTCTGCCTGAAATGTTTGCCCATTATAATTCCAACTTTCCTGCCCAAAACTTTAAAAAAAACTTACAAATTGTACCCCTCCTTCACATAAAAAAGCTACAAACGGAACTTTCATTAATTTACAGCACTGAAGAATTTCGTTCAATGTCCGGAGCTGTAGCTTTCCTTGATTTCATAAGTGGTGAAAATAAATTAGAAGACACATTCAGTGAATGTGTAAAAATATTAAAAGTCCTTATAACTATCCCGATGACCACATCGGAAGCTGAGCGGTGTTTCTCTACATTAAAAAGGATTAAGACTTTTGTGAGAAATACGATGGGACAGGACAGGCTTTCGGCATTAGCAATGCTCTCAGTAGAAAAGGATTTTATCGTTAATATTTGTGATTTTAATCGCAAAGTTATTGAAAAATTTGCTCATTCCAAAGAACGGCGAGCCGATTTTCTTTTTAAATAAAAGAAATTGATGTTCATTCACTTCATACTTATATACCTAGGTAAGTAACAAAAATTCAAAAATTTAAATATTTTTACTTTATATATATATATATATATATATATATATATATATATATATATATAATTAATATATATATAATATATTATATATAATCAATATATATATTATATATATATATATATATATATTATATATATATATATATATATATATATATAAAATTGTGTGTGTGAAATTTCAGATGCAACCACCTATAAATTGTACGACGAGCCGCCCTGAATATAATATTATATAATATATATATATATAATAATATATATAAGTATATATATTATATATATATATATATATATAATATTATATATATATATATATTATATAGGCTAGCTCCGCGAAAGCATCATGCCATGTTAACTAAAAAACATAACAAGCTTTATAAGAAACTAAACAACACTTTTGATTTCAGCAAGCATTTTCATCGATGAGCTTTAAAAAAAAAATTTTTTTCTAATATTTTATTAATAACACCTTAAATATTAGTGTCATCTTAGGTCTGGCAGCGTATGTTCTGAGTAACCTTTTCCATTTCTGCAGTAGTACGATAGCAAGAGTTACCAAATAGTTTTTTTTTAATAATGCCTCCTGGAGAAAATATTAAATTTTTTTACATTTTCTTATGTGGGTTCGAGCCGACGGTGGACAGAGAGGGGGACGAAAAACAAGTCCCCGTCGTTCCCCGTTGCCGAGAAACGCGAACTCTGTCACCTTTGTGGTTTTAACTCCTTGGGATATTTTAGTTAAAAAAATGCGACATTATGGCAAATTTGAGCTTCCCTCATAATGCAAGAGCTAATTCGATCTTCTCAAAACAGATGAATTATCTATACCAAAATTTCAACATTTTTTAACAATTTTAATTTTTCAAAAAGCGTTATTAATTTCATGGATAAAAAATGTCTCCTGAGTTAATATAAATGTTATTATTTTCATGTAGCTGTTCTAGTTTTTAGTTACATGCATGATGCTGTTTCGGGAGGCTTACCATATATATATATATAATATATTATATAAGTTATATATATATATATATATATATATATATATATATATATATATATATATATATATATAATATATATATATATATATATATATAATATATATATTATTTGCAAAGAAATTTGTTCTGAATAATGAGAAGAGAGAGAGAGAGAGGAGAGAGAGGAGAGAGAAGAGAAAAGTTAGAGATATGAGAGAGAGAGAAGAGAGAGAGAGAGAGAGAGAGAGAGAGAGAGAGAGAGAGAGAGAGAGAGTCTTTGATATATATATATATATATATATATATATATATATATATATATATATATATATATATATATATATATATATATATATATATATATATATATATATATATATATATATATATATATATATATATATATATATATATATATATATATATATATATATATATATATATATATATATATATATATCCCAACATGTTCATGCAAATCCACAAAGTACCCAAGTTTGAACAATATAACCATATAACCTTATTTCTTTTTATGAAACATTGGTATATTAAATATTCCTTTAAGTTAATTGCAAATTGAATTAATTAAAACTTAATTGTTCACCTCTGTAATATTTATGTTTACACAATAATGCCTAACAAATATTCGACATTTTTAATAGCTAAATTAATGAATTCTTGAAAAAACAATTTTAAAAAAGTTATATCTTGCAACACCTCCAAATTTACTTGCATATGATTGGTTAACAACGAATGGCTATACGCATGACTGGCTAAAAATTGAAAATAAGTTATATGACGCAATTTTTGTGAATTAAATTTTTAAAATTAAATTTAGGTCTATTCATAAACTAAATTTAACTTTAAAATAATCATAAGAATATATTTAATGAAAAAAACTACAATATTTTGTAAAATATTGAAGGATAAAAAAATTAAATTATTTTTATTCCAACTTTTGCTTGCGAAGCTTATTTTGGGGTGTTAATACGTTTTAGTTATAAGCCACATATCTTTATTATTATTAATCTTTGCTTTCTCTCTATCTCTCTCTCTTCTCTGTCAAACCCTCTCTATGCCTCTCTCTCGTCTCTCTCTCTCTCCTCTCTCTTCCTCTCTCTCTCCTCTCTCTCTCTCTCTCTCTCTCTCCTCATCTCTCTCTCTCTCTCTCTCTCTCCTCATCTTCTCTCTCCTCTCTCTCCTCTCTCTCTTCTCTCCTCTCTGACTAAGCATTTATGATTTGTTGTTCTTCCTAATCACGTGATAAAAGATTCTTCAGTTAAGCTTTTAAATATTAAAAAAAAGCTAAAAAACCTTCTGTCAATTTTTATTCCCCCCAAAAAAACTCAAGAATAAAATTGAAACCAATTTTCTATACAGACAAACACAAACTTTCTGTGACATGCAAAACACCACATGCCAATAAAGTACATAAAATTTTCCAAGGTGGATTGAGCTGGTGTTGTAGATGTTGGATTCAAGATCTTTTCGTGGAACTAGTTGTGTTAGTCATTACTATCAGAATGTTTTAGCAAAAAAATAAAGTAACATTCAAAGGTGGTCTAAAGACATCGACATCAATGTAACTCGAGAAATGGCAGCACCTACAGTAAAACAAAATTAATATATTTATTGAAATCAGCGGAAAATTCTAAGGAGGGGGTTTTTAAAATTTTTTTTTTTTTACGTCGGAAACATAATTTTTAAAAAAACAAATTCCCCATTTCCCCAGCCGAGAAAGGATGAGAGACCCGAATCCATGACATTTTGCGGTTTACAGCTATGGTATTCCTTAGTTAAGTAAATACTAAAGTGTAACAAGGGAATGTAAACTTATTCTTATTTTTAACTCATTGGAAATACATGGGTAAATCGCAAAGAATGGCAGGAGTCGGGGGTCCTCGCCTCCGGTGACGACGAGGGGACCTCGCTCGAGCCCTCCTGATGGGGGATTTTTTTTTTTTTAATATTTCCGAAGAAATGATTAAGCAATAAAAAATGAAAATTTAGTTACAAGCGAATCGCGGATTACATATCGTCCTTGAGAATTTTCACCTGATCCAGTAGATTTACTAGTTTGAATAATGGAACGTGCTGCCGTTCCGAGGTTACATGATGTCGCTTGTAGACACTCACATTGACCTTCGAAAGGTAATACGCACGCGCGGTCTTAAACATATACACATGTAGCTCAAGTAACACCTAAGGTACTTAATCTTATTATTATTATTATTATTATGGATTTTTTATTTTATTCATTATTATTATTATTATACTATTGATCTATTTAATTATTATTATTATTAATCATTACTTTTCCCTTGAGATATAAATCAGTCTAATCATTAGTATGAATAACCTTATATCATGAAATATCCGTTTCTAAGTTTACAAAAACATGATGCGTAGTACAAACTTTTAAAGCACATAATTAAACGTATTGACACATTGTAACGACATCATAGAACTTATCGCAAGACTTCGGGAGCAGCTCCAATGAACCAACTCCAGAGCTCTAAGGAACCACTGCTAAAGGTTCCGGAGTATGTCCACATCATAAGCTCCATCTCCTCGCAGCCAAAAGAAAAATATTCGCATCTCCGCTCCAGCTCTGTCCCCAGGGGTCAGCTTCAGGGTACAATAAACGTTTCTACATAGAGCTATGCCTTATTTTATTAAAATATATGCACTGGAAACAACCACTGACAATTAAATGGCATTCAACAGATACATTCATAATAAGACGGAATTACAAAGAAAAAAGTTACCACCAAAATAGACAGAAGCCGATGACATCGTTTTTTGCATGAGCAAAATTATCTCACAAAATATTAATTTATGATATACAACTTATTCATACAGTACCTTTTGAAGATTGAACGATAAATAATAGTATTGGAAAATTCTCATTGAATTTAAGAAAATTTTAAATAATAAAGACACATTTATAAAACTCATTCTTATCGTAAGTAAGAATTATACCATACAATTTAATATAATATTTTATATATAATATAATATATATATATATTATAAATATATATATATAATATATATATATATTATATATATATATATATATATATATATATAAATATATTTTATAAAATATTATAATATACTATAATATATATATATTATATATAGTATATATATATATATATAATACTAATTATATATATATATAATAATATATATATATATAATATATATATATACCCTTACACAACACATCATTAATGGCTATATATATATGCAGATATTATCTATATATATAATATTATATATAATATATATATATATAGTAATATATAATAATGTAATACTACATATATAAATATAAACTAAATCATATATATAAATAATAATATAATACATATATAATATATACTATATATATAATAATCAATAATAAATATATATACTAAACTACCATAAAATACCTTATATTATATATACTATTATAAGTCTACTCTATATAACTTATAGCTACGTATATAATTACTAATAAGGATAGTAATATATACTATAAACATAAAGTCATAACCCCACAGACTATGCCTAATATAACTAAAATATGAATACTATCATATAACTGAACCATAACAACATTATATACGTATCACATTTATATACCTATAATAATAAACTATATTATCAACTCACGAATATAACTATAATAAATACACATATCAACTATTATATTTATAATACTATATAACTATATATATATATAATTACTATTATTATTATATAGAGATCATATATATAAATAATATATATAATATATATATAATATATTACTAGTATATATATAGTTTACATATGAAACTATCAAGTAAAATATATATACTACTAATAATAACTACTATAGTATATATAAATAATACAAATAATAAAACAATAATAATAATAATAATTTCTTTTCTTAAAACACCCACTAACATCTATTTATCAGACTCAGCAACGTAATGAAAACCAACGCTACGCAACCCGTATATTAGATATATATAATATATATATAGTATATATATATATGATATTATAAATAATATAATAATATATATATTTATCTAGATATACTACATAATATATATACTATAATATATATATATATATATATATATATATATATACATATATATATATTATATATAAATATAACATATCAAATATCACATATAAATACTACCACACTAATCTACATGTAACAATACACTAATAACATCTAAATAAATAACATATAGAATATATCTATGATATCATATACCCAAAAACTATAATAAAACATACTAATATGACATATAAATATATACATAATATATATATAAATCTATATATATTTATATATCAATATATAACCTAATATTATATATATATTAGTCTTATAATATATACACTAATATTATATATATATAATATATATATATCTACTTATATATAATACAGTAATATATATATATTATTATTAACTATATATATCTAACTATATATATATAATAAATATTATAATATATATATATAAAACTATATATATACAAATAATATATATACTATATATATATATATATACTATATCTATACATTCTACACTAATACCTTATTTATTAAATTAAATAGATATAATAAAATCTTAAAAAAATTTATTAAAAAAAATATACATATCAAATACTAATAATATATATATTTATTGAATAAATATTATATATATATACCCTATCCTATATATATACAACCCATACTAACATAAGATAGCAATATATACCAACCTACCACCAACATCCAACATAAACGATACACACCACTATAAACTACACATAATAAACCAGAGACTAACTACAATACTACAAACACAACACTAAATAAACAAAATATAACACAACAACCTTACAATCGAAAAAATCAATAGCACAGGAAAGTGTTCTGACAGAAGCAAAACCATCATATTGACAAATAGATCACTCTCAACACCACACG
>JABUQX010087015.1:17500-20274 GCA_015478945.1 Trachelipus rathkii
TTTCATAGATAAATACATAACTTGTCTTTTCACTAAACAATTTCTATACACCGAAAAAAATCGTGGGATGAGAGCTAAACATTTTGGATATGTTCAATATTCTTAAACAATTTGTATATTTAAGCACAACATAAGGATTCCTTCGCTTAACCATTTTTATCATTAAAGCAAACACTGGAAATTTTACCAAATCAGGGCTTGGCTTTACCGGGATTCATAATAAACAACCACCACCACTATTATAGGTACAACTACCAATTCGTTGTTTGCGTTATAAACATAAGTTATGGTTAAAAATGCGAAACCTTTAATTGTGTTTGGCGCGTATTTAAACATATGGTTGTGTCTTTAAAGAACCACCAATTTGTCGGTACTTTTCAAAACTAATTTTTTGAGGGTATCATGTAGGCCTGCCTGTGTATTTTTTTCGATTCCCACCCTCCCGTTCCATTGTGGCCGCTTAAGCTAACCTTTGTCTATGTACTAATATCTAAAGATCACTATACTACTATATAGTATATATATATAATATCACTATATACTATTGAAATCATATCTATATATTAGATTATAGAGCTGTCTCAGAAGTCGCGCAGCCATACAGGTTTGCCGAAAAAAATATATCTGACGACATTTTATCTCTTTGTTTTCAAATTGCACATGGCTAAGAAACAACTTAGAAGCGCAAAGAGAGTTCAACCTTGCTTTCATGTTTGCGACAGAGGCTACACACGCAGTAGCTAGACTGAGAATCTCAAATCTCCAGCCACCCCTGAGCAGACATCTATGGAGCCATACCACTGTCTGCCGTTAATCACATTTGCTAAAAAGAAACTCGCTAAGTTCGCTGACGTCGTCCGAAGAATGGGGCCGACCAAAGATGTGCAACTGATGGAAGAAAACAGTCCGTTATCCGCGTTCTTTGTACGTGTGAAAGGGGCCTGCTATAAAATCGTCACCAAGCAGTAAGCCAGGAGGTAAACATCTAAGCAACATAATCAGTAACAATCGTTCATTCCTCATGACGTACCAAATTTTCATCCGCTTTACACAAGACATCTTCGCTGAAGCTCTTCATGATGATGCATGAGAGTGGATGGAATGGTGAATGGATGCCACCCGCACATTCTGGATTCGCCAATATTCTGTTCAAGTGAGGAAACCATTTTTGCACTTTCGAAATGTCAATGTTGAAAAACCCGGACACAATTGCGCAACTGATCAGAAAACCAATCCACGTTGGATTAAGGAGGGCACACCCTCAGCACAACCGCAGAATCATGGTGCTCGGCTGCGAATCTGGGACCGGCAGAAATCCACCTGGGCAAATAATTCGGAAATCATTGGCTCATATTCTCAGTGATAATGTCACTGGTGAACCATATTCTAGAATTCCCTGCAGACTTCTTGTTCGACTACCTTGAGAGGTTCCGATACGTCGCACGACAGAACTCTTCTTTACAGCATAATGGAGCTCCATCACATGTTTTGAAACTTGCGTGCCGTCCACCACTTGGACCAGACCCTTTCCCTAACAAAGAGACTTGGCACGGAGGGGCGTGCTGGAGAGGACCACCCCAATCACCACGGAAGTCTACCTCTACTTGATACTTGTCCTTTGGGTCATCTCCAAATCTGCGTTGTGTACAGAATCCGTCCACGCACCCTTGAATGACTTAAGCGGATGCATAAAACTAAATGCCCAACAATGACTCACCCCCTGAAACCCTCATGTGCTGTGAAAGACAGTTATTGTGAAGAGAATTTATGCGTGTTCTTTACATGCCAAGCAGGGTGCTCATTTTTGAGCATGTGTTATGATTAAGTAAATCATATCTATTTAATATTAAATTTTTGCGAAACCTGTATGATTCGCGCGACTCGGACTGGGACACACTTATATCATATACTATAATACTATATACTATATCATATATATATAATAATATATATATATAAATATATATATATATATATATATAATATATATATATATATTATATATATATATATATACTATATATATATGATATTTATAGACGAGATTACGTCCCCTGCGTCCCCCCTTAAAAATTCGAAATGTTCGTAGAAGTTGAAATTTGGAGAGCGGATTCGGAGTCGGATTTCTAAAAAGACTGAATCGGAATCATAGGAGTTGGCATCGGCACCGGTGCTGGCTCCGGCTGTGGTGCAGGCGTTTTAATAAATTGGTTGTCAATGATACAATATTGTATCATTATATATGTTATGGATCCTAGATGTCGAATATGAGGGTATATAAGCTCGTTAAAGGGTTGACGGCGGGCTCCCTGGTGGGTCCCCCTAAGAAAAGATCGGAAGGCAATAGAATAGGTAAGGGTTGAAATTTTGCTAGGCTATATGAAGAATGAGGAAAGGAGCGCTGAACCTGAGGAGTTTAAGTTGGGCAACGGCACCGGTGCTGGCTCCGGTTGCGGTGCTGAGTTAGTAAATATTGAAATAATATTTCAATATTGGTATCAAAATATATGTTTTATAAAGATATAGATCTCCGAAAAAAAACATGGTTTTAGAGAACCCTTTGCGATTTGGTCCACGCTGCCTGGTTGCCTGGGGCCTGCCCGAAAATACTGATATGACTGTAGAGGGTGAAATTTGGAGACCGGATTCGACCGCGCTGGGAGTCGATCGCGATCTGGATTGGGATCCGGAAGTTGGCACCGCTGCTGCACCGGGGGCGGTGCGATGTTATTAAATATTTGTATACTTATATATATGTTATCGAACCGTAGATC
>JABUQX010087016.1:0-26694 GCA_015478945.1 Trachelipus rathkii
AATTATATATTATATATAATAATATATAAAGTTTTTACTTATATATATATAATATATATATTATATTATATATATATTATATATTAATAATTATTATAGTTTATTTAATATATAATATATAGTATTAGTATAGTATATTAGATATATATATATATAATATTATATTAATATATATTATATATATGGAGTGGCTGTGGAGTATGAAAATGTTTTATTTGAAGCTTATATATATATATATATATTATATAATATATTTGCTATTATAATTATAAATTATTCAGTATATTAAGTATATTGGCACGGTTATTACTACGTATTTTTAAAATCATACTCTAAAGTGGTTACTGATTCACATCTCTCCGGGCCGCAGTGTGAGATGTAACTCACACACACACCAATAATTCAAAAGGGAAACATATTATATTGTAAATAATAATTTACATAAAATTAAAATCAATTGTATATTTCACTTTTACCAAATACAGACACAATCATTTCTAGTAGTTTAACTACTTTGAATTTGTTTTATTTTTCTGTTATTACACATTTGTCGCGTTCAGACTGACACATACGTATGGAAGTATGTATACTACCAGGAGTTGCAGACACTATGTTAAAATTTATTTTTTATCACCTACTTGATGTAGCTACTAGTGTGTTCTTTTTCATAAGGGATAGGGTTGAGGCTCTTTATGCTAGAGGCTGGCCATTAATAATTGTAATATAGTGGAATATAACCTGTACTACATACTAACACCACTCACTCTATTTATGATAAGAGCCTTATTGAAAATATCTTATCAAGACAATCATTGTATTCGCAACGGATAGAGTTAACTTTATTATCCATAGCCGAACGCATATTCCTTTGAGGGCGCATCACTCGAGTAGAGGTTATTTCTTATCGTAAGCTCACGAACTCATATTATGATGACTCGATCATAATCGCTCTATACCACTCACCACCTACTATTTCACCTACTACTAATAAAGTAAGTTTACGTCACTAGGCTCATGAGGATATTCTCAACGAATACATATATTAGATTTGGCGACCATAATGAAATCAGCAGAAGCAGACCCTCCCATTTACTCTTACGTTGCTCTACACTTACCTATATACATATATGATTTAACTCGGACCTCGCCAATCTATGACCGTACCTTGTTTATATGACTATCAATATTTATAACTGAATATTACGATTATATGATAATCATTCACTTATAGCATACATAATTAATAATCTATTAAAAAAAACATATAATTATTTAAATAATTAATTATACATTAAAATATCATATTTATAACTTTTATAATAATCATTGAAAATTTCTCTGGTTTTATGATATATTAAATGATATAGAATATAAAAATAATAATTAATAATAAGATCAATAATTGAAAAGTAATTTAAGATATTTATTAAGCTAATAGTGATGCGGGGGAGCTTAATTATAAAGGAATCTTGGATACTTTAGTTTTCGAGAAGGGGGCTGGAATTAACAATAATATACAAGTATAATAATATAAAATTGTACATAATAATACTGTGAAAAATACAATTAGAGAGATAAATTCACAACAAACTTACTCTTATCCTTTTGGATATACAAGGCTTTTATTAGCTCGGTTCGTTCTTAGAAACGTTAGGATATAAACAAATGAAGTTAAGTGTACTCAAAAGACTCCTGGCATTCGAGAATATGAATCTAGCTTCTAAGAGGAGGAGACGAGGTAATCCTTGGCGGCCAACTGCACGCTCTCTTGACGACGCCACAAATAGTAGTAATATATTTAGTAACTTAGAATATTCACATATATATATATATATATATATATATATATATATATATATTATATATACTTAAATATTAAATATTTTTCTTAGAAACGAGGTGAAGGGAAGATGCCTAGTGATCATTATATAGAGAATTGCAAATAATATGAAATTAGTTCGGAATCTTAGAAAGTGAAACAACTAAAATTAAAAATAAGATTGAAATGATGAAAATGTCAATCCCTAAAAATGTCTTGGATTCGTCAATGATCGCAAAGTTCCTTTGAAATTTGGCAATTTGGTTTGTTTTATTAATTTTGTAAAAAATCATTGGAAAGGATCCATCACGGATTGAATGCGGATTCGTACTCGATTATGTCGTGATATTCGCATACGGCTTTTTATCGAGGTGGTATAATGAATTTCACAGATTCGGATTACAATGAATGTTGTCACACAACCTCTCTAACGGTATCTTTCCGGATTGATTCACGAGAAGTCTCGAAACAGGTGGCTGAGTCGGTTTATCCTTGAGACTGGACGGATTCGCATTTCGAACTATTTCACATCACTTTATCGAGTGCGGTAGGCGGATTCGAATCCAAAAAGTGGGAACCAGGGAAAGTTCACCGCCATCACTGCATTATGATAAAGTAGATTAACCGTTATATATAATATTATTAATTATCCAAATTTTCAAAACATGAAGTAGTAAAGGGAACGTTATATGTTTCAGATAAAAAATGGCTACGAAGACCAACTACAATTTTAATAACTACATGTAAAAGAATATGATTACAGAAAATTTTAATACATGAAAATACTTGTAATTTCAGTTTCCAACTTTTAATATTGGCTAAATCTTAATTTGATATTTATTTGGTTATACTGATTATTTTATTTTATTTATAACTATTTATTTTTGTGTTTCAACGGGAGTTTAACCAATAACTATGATAATGCTTTATAATTTAATGTACTAAACTCTTAGGTATTTTTGTGCATAGACGGCGAGAGTATTATATTAATTATACTTATTTCACGACGACAAGATTAAACAAGCTTACTGATAATTTTAGGGCAATCATTCAGGAATTTAAGGGATGATAAGACTGTAATAGTCACAGGCGGATCCTTATTCGAAGTTGGATCACACTGCATTTAACGTGAGAATTAAAAAGTAATATATATTTTGCCCGACAGGTTTTTGTCCCTTTGTTCTCTTTGAAGTCATGTGCCTAAAACCATTTTTCTTTTGTTACATTAAAAAGTTTGGCTTGATAGTGGATGAGGAGATTGGTGTAAAATACTAATAATATATTATTATTTTATAATTTTTAAATGAATATAAGTATATCTATTATTAATTATTAATAAATATATAATTAATTAAATAAATATCATATATTTAGAAATATATTATACTACAATCTTCATTAATTAACTTTTATATAGTATAACTATATAAAGTAACAATAGCATCTTATCATGTACTCACAACTATTTATAAAATGGATTACATATAACAACCTACTGGACAATATTTTAAATAGCACAAAAACATATTATAATAATTTAATATTAGGTAAAATGTGAATGAGTTAATGAGATCAAGAAGACATTTATTCAAAGCAGAACAGCAAGAAAAAGAAGAAAAAGGAACCTTACTACTCAGGCTACTAGTTTAAAGTGCAAAGAAGAATAGGGAGATTTATAAGTAATTTTGAGGTATATAAAGGATCTTAAAATTTAAATTTCTTCGTGAATTGGTAAGCATTGTTTGGAGAATAGAAAAAGTGTATGTGATGTTCAATTTATTGTAGAGATGGTTTTAGCAAGAGCGGAATGATCTGTTGATTTTAGCTTTGAATTTATCTTGGGTTGGAGAAATTAGGAAGATTAGTAGCAAAGGAAATTGCCCAATCGGTTGGAAGCTCCCATCTTTAACTGTTTTTATATAGAGAGATCTGAAGGACAATTATTTGCTTATTTTGCCATCCACAATTTATATTTGGTTTTATCCTTCTCCACGAAGAAACTTTAGAAGGTTTATTTCTTTTTAATCCTTAAATTCTGCCGATTGAGTGATTATAATAAAAGAAATAAGAAACTTACATTGTGGAAAGTGTTTCTGTAGGATAATTCAAATTTGGAACTGAAGAACATCATTGAGCCGACTGTAAAATAATGTCGACTATGTGAGAAAACCACCTACTGCGGATTATAATTAATAATACACTTTAGCGTGAGCCCTTTGAAGCACAGGGCCAATATTATATCTCTTCGTACAATCTCCTATTTCTCAACACAGATATTAATAAGCATCCTATCAGGGATCGTCCGATCTTAACTAAACATACCTTATAAATTCCATCATAACTTTTTTTAATTCTCCAACATGGCATTCTGTCTGAGAAGAACTTAAAATTTTACAGTCCTTAATACATAATAAAACACTTAAACCAACACTTAATGTCCTAATCTTCTTATTGGATTTATACTGTTGGCTTTCTTTATCTTCTTCTGCCAACATTTCTTCAAATTCTTTTCTCTTTTTTATTGTTTTTTTCATACCACTTTACCCATTCATTTTACTTTTCTGTTTTTTGTTAGTAATCTTTAATTTTTAGTTAGTTATTTTTAATTAGCAATCTTCACAGCATTTTAAATTTAAGTAGTATTAATGTAAATATATATTTTTTTTAAGTAATGTATCTTGTTAATTTATCTTATTAACTTCACTTGTTCATTCTATTTTTGGCAATTGAAATGTATTAACATTTAATACGAAAGGTCTGCTAAAATGAATTTATGTTTCTTTCGCGTGTTTATTTCATAAATCATACCAATTTATAAAAAATATTATTATATATAGTAATATATATTTGTATTAATATATATTATATATATGAATTATAAATATAATAACTATATAATATATATATAATAATATACAATAATAATATTACATATTAATAAGGCCCTTATTAAACCAGGAAGCTAATAAAACAAAAATTGGTATATGCTATTCGTGAAAATTATTTAATTTTCGAGGAGATTTATTACCTGATTTCTCCATTTTCCCATAGAATAAAGAGATATGTGATTAAGTTAAATAAGAGCACGGTAATGTCTATAGCTATATTTACATTATATACATTTACAACTTAACTCGGCGCTTGAAATCCGAAGAGATTAATGTCGTTTATATAATAAACGCAAACCGTCGCCTCAGCAGCGCGCATTCTTTGAGCTGAAGGGCAAGTGGGGGAAATATAGGCGTGCCCAGTAAGGGGAATTGAGTTCAACAAGTTACCAGGGGAAGTAAAGGGGGTAGGCATGACCAGAAGGGCGTCTTTGACAGTATTAACACGCTGCGCCTGCTCGTGCAATTTTATCACTGGTTATTGGATTTAATTTCTTTTTAACTCATTAAATATCTAATGAAAAAATAATTTTTACTACAAGCATAAATAATTATGAAAAATGAAAAAAATCTCATTTAAGTACACAAGTACAAGTACACAATAGGACTCTTATGAAATTTACAATCTTAATTTAAAATAAAATACAAATTTTATTTTGATTTTCCCAAAGATCATAAAATGTATTTCTAGTTTTATCAACTTTACGAAGTTTAAATTTTTTTGCTCCCCAGGTTTATAGAGGTCCTATATATATATATTATAAAGTATTAATATACCTTTTATGGGTATCAAATCACACCTACTCATTGGAGACAGCTCACCACACACCTCGAGAGTATAATATCGATATATAGTATCAAGAGTAACTTGTGCTATATAGGCTGCGTAGTGGTTAGTTGCGTATAATATACTATTATATAATAATGATACCTATATATATATATTTGTCACACACACACACGCAATGGACTCCAGTTTGTGCTTAATTCTATGAGAGTAAACACAATGCTAAATGATATCTCGCGATTTACGTGTTAGATAATCGCCTTGTCTGATGCGTCGCAACAATCGTAATTCCACTTTGATTTATGCTCAAGGCGGTGGGAGAACTTATGCGGGATCGCGTAGAGTTTGGAAACTTCAGCTATTAAGTAGAAGTCGTTGTCAAACTCTTCTCACTTCAAAATTGAAGTAGGAATCAAGAAGAAGCTGTCAAAACTTTGGTTTTGCCCGCACAAATAAATTGGTATGATTTGTTCCGTTTAATATATATATACTATACTGTGTAGCTGTAGTAGTACGGTCTTACAGCTCTAGTTAGCGTTATATCATAAAATAATATATATAGTATATAAATATATATAAGTATATATATATAATAATTTAATAGTATTCATAGTCCCGTGGACTATAGACTGTATAGTTATACTTATCTATAGTATATATATTATATGGGGCCGGCAGTGAAAATATAAATGTCCTTCAACAAAAATTGACCATAATGTATAATAACTTATCGAAATATTTGCAATTACTTTCTTATCAGAAATTAAATTAGTATATTTCATCTTATTATTCATTTAAGTAATATGGCCTGTCTGTATCCGCAGTATTATTCTTGATTTCTGCTTGATTATTTTGTCAGTTGTCCTAGTAATATATATTGCATTCTTTTGCCAGCTCATATGACTGACATAATTGTCACCCGTACTGGTAATAAGAGGATAAGAGTCTTGATTGAAACTCGTCAATTCCTCGTCGCACTTCCATTATCTGTGTCCCATGAAGCTGAAGTCAATTTTTTTCAAAGTTATGTATATTGAAGTGAAAATGTAAGAGACGCGTGCAGCTGGCATAGATGATAAGTTTTGAACTATTTTCCCTATATATTTATACTACCTTCTCGGTTTTGTTGTTTATTGAAACGACGGAAAGTAAAAAGTAAATTATATAATAATATAAGAGAATTGGTTAGGTGTTATAGTAAAAGTTATGTTACGCTATCAATGGGGGGATATTGATCTTATTGAGTTAACGCTAGAGTATGTCATAGAAGTTGTAAGTTAAAGCAGCAAAAAACATAAGGAATATACCTTTTAAGAAGGGTAGTGAGATGGTGTCTGTTTAGTTACATTGGGATTATCTTTATTTTTAATCTCAGACTAGGCGCAGGGTTCTTCATTTGTTGATTTTGCTCAGATATGTGTTCGATTCATTATTGGACTAGTATGCGAATCGAATTAACGATATGGATAACGGGTATAGCAGATATGAAAAGCATGATCCAATCTCTTTATAAGTGGCAACATTCATGAACATACTACAGTATTTAATGACAAGATATGTAATTGTATAGTATGAAAACACTGGCGTCATGTGACTTGTGTGTTGACTGTCGTGGGTAGTGTCGTGTAGTGTGGTGTCAGTGTGTGTGTGCTGTGTGTCGTGATGATGATTAATGGATGTGTGTGCTAATGATAGGCGGTAGAAGATATGGAATATAGGGAAAAAGTTTTTTTGTCACTTCTCCTGCAGTGAGGTTGCTGTAAATATGTAAACAGCGCTTACGAAATTCGGTAAGGTGAATGATGAGTGAATAAGATATGTTTGCTCAAGCTCGAATCTACTCGACTGCGTATAACAGAGAGCTGATAGGCAGTTAGGCTAAAAATTCGCCTTTCGGTATGTGGGAGGCAAAAAAGAAGTTCGAAATATAATATACTCGAGTGTGGGAAGCATTGATCTACAGACTAGAGTATAGTGGTTCAAATAGAACAATTTCTCGCATTCTAGTACGCATTAAATATTTAAGAAAGAGGTAGTAATAATCTTATATCAAGTTACGAAGAGCTAGAAAATAGGGTTGGAGAGTGCAATCGGTACCATCCTGATCATAAATTGGCTATATCTGAATGTTAATATAAGCCCGAAGTAGATCTTCCAATCACTTTCAAGTGAGAGCTTCTAATGGTAATATATCACTATAGCGCATATAGTTGGAATGCATGTCTCTTATACATAAACAAGCCAATGATTAATGAAGTAACGTACGGTGAAAGTTTATGAAGGAGTACAAGAACAATGCTAACCTAGTGCTAAACTCCGCAACTATTTAAGAATTTATGACTAGGTATTTAGAGCATACCCTAGATATATAAATTATATCTAGGCTAGAAAATGTCATGAGGCATTTCTATTCTATGTCTCAAAACTATTATACACTTTTACAGAGTGAACAGCGCAACTGCTGAATTTGTCTGGAATAAACTATTCTTGAAGGAATCCACAGGAACAGCTACTACTACGAACTAACTATATAATGAAAGAAGTCCCAAAATACAACTAACTACTAGAACTACTAGACTATTTTTTTTAGGTGAGAAGGAACGCTAGCGATTCTTTCAGCAAGTTTACGAAGCACAAAAATACGAAAGGAGTAAGGAGAAAAAAGATTTTAATTGAGTGTTATCGACTTTATTAAAGCTGTGTGAGATTTTTTTTATTATTATTTTAAAAGCTCGTATCTCACTGGCACTGTCCTATTCATCGGAGAAGTACTCTTCTATTAAAGTTGAACTAGGATTGCAAGAGGTCATCCGGACTTCCGCCAATACAATTTGATACCTAGCTTGTTAATCCGGTGCTCCTAAGGTGGGGCAGTGAATTTTCGGGCACCGACACCGAATACAGCAACCAGAGTGAGCGTCCTCCCGCACTGCACCACACAGCACCGCAGCTCTACGTTTCAATGCGTACCGAGCACCACAACGCACCGGGACACTGGAATCATGCTTCGCATCGAACAGCGCCGCACTCGCACAGCACCGACCGCACCGCACCGTACCACACCGCACCGCACCACAACCAGTTTGAGCCTGTAGCAGCACAGTATGGATGAAATAATTGAATTTCTGACCTATATTAATACTTCTCTTCTAATTAAATACATGCGCGAAATGAACGCCCAACTATTTACTCTCCTCGCTCAGCTGCTTTACACTGCTTTAGGACATCAACTTAATTATCAATCTAGTTTTTGATTTAAAGAATGAACTATGGGTGGTACATATATATATATCATATATATATATATATATATATATATATATATATATATATAATATATTATATATATAGATATAATATATATATATATATAAGTATATATATAATATTATAGTATATATTTAGTGTTCAAGTATTAATAGTTTTAATTGCTGCCTCACATTCCATTATTAATATAAACAACTGGAGAGTTTAATTTGGGTGTACCTTTTGACTCACCCTGTATATCTTACCCGTCCATCGAAGCTGTGACGTAGAGAGCGATGCATCCGATGGCCATGTGACTTTTCACTGACACCACCAGCTCGGAGACTCGACCTTTTAAAGCTGCAATCAACCAGTTGACTGTTGCTTCTCCGCTTGTTGGGGAAAATAGGACGACCACATCACAGTCCTGTATAATAAACTAAAAATATATAATAATAATAATAATTAATAATGATATAGGAGATGGTAATGATATGTTAATGTTTATTTGTACTAATTAAATAAATAAAATTAATTTAAAGAATTGAATAATAATAATAATAATAATAATAATAATAATAATAATAATAATAATAATAACAATTCAAATTCAAACTGCTTTATTCAAAAAATAAACAATTTACTTTAATAAGTTTAACTTAGTTATAATATTTAGTTGAAATATAATAAAATACTTAATGATATACAATTTCCGAAAGGGGGCTACTAATGTTGACAAATTTTAACACAATGTAATGTGTACTTTGACCTCAAATAATATAAGATAGATTTAAATTTAATAAGTGATTGGGTTTGAGTAGTGGATTGAGCTTAATGTATATCACTAATAACCAATTTTTAATACATATAAGAATACAAGGATAGAAGAAAAATAATAACAATCAGCATAATAATAATACTAATAGTAAAATGTATAAAAAAATAACACTAATAATAAAATGTATAAAAATAATAGGGAGAAGTTTAATGAAATAATAATAATAATCAATAATAAGTAATAAAATAATAATAAGTAATAATAATCAAAATACAAAGAATGAAACGTAACCAATAATTACAATAATAATAGACAATAGATAAAATAATAATAAATAATAATAAATGGTGAAATATATAATAATAATAAATCTACACAATGCTACAATTTTTACGAGCATTATACGAAGGTAACAACCAACAAGTGTAATTAGTGGTTATGGAACATATAACTGAATAAGTGAATGATTTTGAACCTGTAAGAGTATAAATAATAAATAATGAATTAATGATCAATTAATAATAAGTAATAGAAATAATTGAAAATAATAATGAATAACTAATAATATTTTTAATACATAATAGTATAATAAAATTATAAGTAATTCAAACAATAATCATATAATAATAAGATAAAATAGTAAAATAATAATAATGAATAATATTAAAAATAATGTAATAATATACGAAGAATAATAGCAATCTACAATACTGTCAAATGATAGATATTTAACGACTATAGAAAAATAATAATGAATAATAATAATAATAATAATAATAATAATAATAAGATAATAAAATCATAATAATAATAGTGATGAGAAAATTGAATAATTGAATATTGAATAATTAATACTTTAAATACCAAATGCAAAAATGGGAATTAATGATAGAATAATGAATTTAGTTATAAACTAAATAAAAAATAAAATAACAATCAATTAGTAATATTAGATTCATATAGATGATAAGAATGATATAATAATAAGACATCCAACAATAAAAACAATAATAAGTATAATAATAATATACAATGGAATAATCAAATATAATAATAGATAGAGAAAGTATAAGTAATAATTATAGGTGGGTTGACATAAAATATATATAAGATAATTAATCAATCGAGGAGGAGGGAAGTAATCGATAATCAATTACAATGGCAATACTAGTATTAATAATACTATTTAATAGTTAATAAGATGTGCTAAATCAATTTAGAATAGATGATATGGCTTTCAATATTTAATAGATAAAATAATAGACACGATGCAATAATAATAGATAAATCAGTTAATAATGAGAGATATAATAATAAAATAATAAAGAAAATAATATAATTATATATTATAATAACATTAAGAATGAATAATAATATAATAATAATAATATATAATACACTCTCGAAAAAAAACGCAAATTAAAATGAATAGAATACAAATAGATAATAATAAGATAAATATACACTAATAATTATATAACATAATTAATAATCATAATGCAAATACACATTGGATAAATTTCTTATCCTTACAGACTTAGACAGATAATGATGATAATGAATATAATGAAATAATCGAATTTATATATATCTTGAAATTTCATAAAAAATTATAAATCACTGAACTGGCTAACTTTATTAATAATTATATTCATTAGATTAACATTATTTGCAAAGTTTTTATATCTTAGTTCAGCTAGACTTAATATATGGTTTTTGGTTTTTAGAATCTTTGCGCATTTGAGTTGTAACAGGTTTAACTGCTTCTGATACAAATCGAATGCAAATGAGTGCACTATTCTATATAGCTGACTGGAAGGGACGCGATTATTTATTAGTATTCTTATGTTGCTATGCAGGGTAACATATTTTATGGGGAGATTTGAACTGTGTATATTTGATGGAGCACAATTATATCTCTAGCTTAGATATTTTATTAGGTCTATTTTGTTTTGGATAATTTTATGTTTCTTAGTAGTCAAATAAACTTGATGTATAGTCTTTAATACTGCGAAGCTCGATTTAGTTTTTTTTGTACACTATTTTGATATGTTTATTTGGCTGTAATAATAAGATATCTTTGTAATAAATTGGGTATTGAATTGAAATAAATTCTTTTTTGTAAATTTACGGATTCAGAGTTCATGGATAATCAGCAGTTTAATTTGACATCACTATTTGTGTTTAACTAGAGTTGTATAAAATGATAATGTACTTGTAATTGTCAGTTTTTTTCATCGATTATATACCTTATTGGCCCCATGTGATGGTGCTTTGCATTTTTGAACAAACGGTGCCCTAGGATGACATACGAGTCTGATGTCAATTCGTGTTTTTGGATATCGATAATTGTAGTTCAATTATTTTTTGCATTAAATATAGTTATATTTTTTTATTTTATATCAGAGAGCAGTATATTTACAAAGTATATACTATAAGTTATTATTTGTTAGTTTTTAATTGATGATCGACCTGACTTATTACGTACGCACAGAGAACTCAGCTCTATATTATTTTAAGATACAGGATTCAATATTTAGTGTAAATTAGAGGTGTTCCAGACAAAAGACTGAATCTAAGGTGTCATGAGTTATAGAATGTTCTGAACAGAATTATTAGTATCATAATAGACAATATTTAGAAAGTAGTAATCTCCCAAACCTTGAGCGGACTCAGGATCGCTTGCGTGCAATTAATTGAGTTCATTGTAGCTGGGGGAGAAGCGGCGCGTCCGGGCAACATACGCGGGATGAAGTTGGATGCGAACTGTGTAATTTCCACGTATTTTTTACGTAGTGTACGATCTCACTTCTTAAGATAATGCTTTGTAATAGCATATTCGTAAAGCTCTTGTCGCTCTCAGAATATACCTATTTGATCGATTTATTACTATAGATAAAGCTATATGTCTTAATAATGATCAAATATAGATTCCAAAACTTTTAGAAAGAAATATTTAAAAAATATAATAAATGGGACGTGCTTTATTAATTAATTAAAAGTGAGTGACCATTTAATTTTTCGTTATTTCTATAAATATAGTGCTTTCGGTTATTCAAATAGAGGATGCATCAAGAGTGTAGATGCTTCTTCTTCTATCGCAGACATTACAAATTGGTGAGATACGTCATGAGAATATTGTAAAGTTATGGATTTTAATGATATGAATTAGAATAATGATGGTTGGCCGATTAGTAGAGATAGTAGATCGACTAGTTGATCTTATACATATTCAATCTAAGGTAATAGGAATTCAAAATACTAATTAATATATGTAAATTATAATGTATATGTAAATTAAAATAGATATCTTTATGATAATTCAAATATAATATAAATTATATAATATAGTAATGTAATATATGAAGAGATTTCTTTTTTGCTTATTTGAGAGTGAGATATTATGTGTTTCACCCTCATATTAATAATAATAGTATAGATTATAAAGTAGGTTAAGGATGTATATTTATATAGTATAGAGGTTAGGAAATAATTTATATTTTACCACTTATGAAGATATTATAAATAGTAATAATTAGCCAATTCAATAGAGTAGAACTTAGATTCTCAATTTTTCTGCCGAAATTTTAGCGGTGTAAAACAAATGAGTGAATCAGAGTGAGCTTCCTTTCTAAATCAATTGTGAAGCGAGCTGAGATCAATAATGTTTGATCCTAATATATTACTGTTACTGATTGAAAAAATTAATTTCAGAATAGTATTACTAATCGTATTTGTGATATAGCATTCGTTCACAGCTGAGACTGCCTCCGTTTTTCTATTTTTTGTTAGGTGCGAAGGATCTATGCTTATTTATTGAGAGTCTTGTGATCTGAAACTTAATATGTGCTGCTTTGAAAATTATAGTTAGAACGAACTTCCTGCTGGTATTATATTTTTATGATGTCGATTATGAATGACAATGTGTGGATCGTTGTTTTAATATGGGGATGGCACTTTGATGGTGTTCTCTCTAGTTCTGTAGTTGCTGAGTGCTTAGTGTGTACGTTCGGCCCGTCGTATGTATTGACGGATGTGATTTCGAATGGATATGAATGAGATTCATTCAACAGGTCTAGTTTTTATTTCGATATAGCTGCGACTTGTCGTGTTATGCCGTCTCGAGTTTATACACCATGTGGTGATGAGATCAAATAAAACAATGAAAGTTCTATCAGCTATGACTGAATTAAGATCAAAGAAATTTCAAATGAGTGTTGAATTTAACGGAGTGCGGGCGAGCTCAGACTACAATACCATGAGTAATAATAATACTATAAAGCAAATAATAATACATAATGGAGATATCATAATACATAAATAATATCAGAGATAGTATACTTTATCACGAGTCACTATGAGATAGAGAGCTTAATTTGACTATCGATGAGCATGACGAGTGCATATACGCATACTTATTATGTTGTCGCCAATTATCGAGAGATGAGAGGTATTTTTAAATACAAAAGGAGAGTGAGATGATGATATATATACATAATATAATTAAAGATTAATAATTGAATAGTAAGATAATCATAAATGCATAATAATAAAGAGAATCAAAATAAAAAATCACTAGTGCTAACTAGATCACAGAGTTAATAATATGAATATTATACACACAAATTGATAGAGAGAGAGATGAAGTAGCATCACGACACCTAAATCGTAAAATCTGTATGAGAATTGCAGAGAATATAGTAAGCAGAGTAGCTAACTGTATAGCTCACAGCTATTAGACTGTATCACTTATATATATCGAGCGGGTGCGTAAGTTAGTAACTGTTACTAGGACGAACTGCGAGAGATGGAAATATCCACTACAAGAAGTATATGAGCTCTTCTGCGTTGTTGAGTCAACTGATCATCAAAATACTTAGGAGTAATAAAATAATAATCAATCAATCTATACACGCAATATATATGATATTAATTATAATAGGAATAAAACAATAATAATAGAAAAAACTAAATATAATATAGCTACTTGCAGTATGACGTACATAATCTAAGTATTCATTACTGAGTATTATTATTATATATTATAATATATTTTTATTAAATTATTATAATTATTTATTTATTATTATTAATCTATTATTATTATTATATTTAATTATTATATTATTTAATTTCAATATTATTATTATATTATTATATATATCTTATTATTATTATTATTATTATTATTATTATTATTATTATTATTATTAGATGAACTTGTGAACTCTATTATATTAATGGCTATAGACGTATAAGAATCATGAATGAAATAATTATTAAGTTAGTGAGTGGTCACGGGGTCAGTAGAATACTGTAGTATAGTTAGTCAATTGTTTTAATAAAAGTCGCTGTGAAAAAAGGAATATAAGAATTAAAGACTTATCGTGCATTAACTACAGTTGTTGTATGAAACTCGTATTTTGCTTTTTAGATATTGCAAAAAAATTAATTTTTATAAAATATTTATTACTATTTAAGCTGAAATAGAAATTAAAATAATTTAAAAATAAAATACAAATAGCAAAAAAAAAGTTAGTAAAAAGTTTTGTTGCCTCTTAAATTTAAAAACGTATTCCACATTTTTTTTATATTTCTGATACTCCAACAAAAATGGGCGGAGTTTCATACAAGAGAGTAGCTATTGTGGGCGGGATTTAAAATGAAAATGACCGTGATCGAACAGCGGATATTTCGCTTAAGAAGAGACGCTTTTAACTCTTTGCTAGATCAACGAGTATAATTGTTACATCTTTAAGAGCGTTTTTAACGCACTCATTCACCTATTCAATTGGAATCTGATTGACGCAGGAAACGCAGCGTTTTGAATGCTATTATAGAAGGGGTGTTCTTAGAGTTTTGGATGTTTTGGATGGTTTTGATGAGTGTATAGGAACCATTTTCGAAGCATACTTATTTTATGAACGTAATTTTGAATGAACAAGTAATTCTATTACTATTATCTATTAATACTATCATACTATCACATGGACTTATCATAAATACGTAGGTAGAAGTCCTGCGATTGAGTCTTGTGATCGAACTGAGCAGGTTCAATTACCGCATTGACTCCTCGATTTTTTTATAATATTTATACTGCATTATTCGAAATAATTAACTAGTATATATATAATATATATATTATTAATTAATAATACTATTTATAATATTAATAAAATATATACTTACGATAATTTAGTTATTAACCTTACGACCTAGTAATAATAATTATATAATACTTATATACATCTTATATACTATTTAACATATTACCTTATACATTTATATTAATATATATAATTTTATCTATTTATCATTTCAAAGTAACATTCTATTAGTCCTGTCTTAAGTTTGTGTAGTGTGTTTTAGGTGTATGATGCACTCCTTTCACTACATTGCGCAGAACTGCGCTAGTAGCGCAGCAAATCACAAAAAACATCTGCAACTAATTCAACTGTCGAAGAATCAAACACAACACTATCGTACATCGAAATGATCGAGTGAGCTATCTGTGAAGGATACCGAGTTAGTCATCAAACTCACACATTCGCGATATGCATATGTATTAAATGGGCTTGCCAATCAATAATAACAACACTACAAACAAATACAGGACCTTCTTGGAATAAATCACTTGACTTAAATGGCATCCTCTGAAAAGCCTTTCAACTGTTCATGATACTCGGAGTGCAACCTTTGAAGATGGAGGGCTTAATTGATCTTCCATTTATGTTGTCGTAATTCTGGAGTCGTATTTGTTGGATTATATCCTTGATTCGGTACCCTTAGCCTGCATGTGTAGACCCGATAACTACATTACACCCATTAAATAGAACCTAGTGACTCGTGGTTTCCAAAGTTTGTGCCGTGGATACGCTGCCGTTCCATATCTAGCTAGAGTGATGAGACATACGACTCATTTAACTCTTAAGATCACGAGGAGTATATTATTCTATGATTTAGTATTATTATTATTATTATTATATAATATTATATTATTGTATTATATTATTATTATATTATTATTTTTATTTTGTATTATTATTCATTTATTATTATATATTATTATTATATTATTATATGACATTATTATTAATTATTATCTATTATTATTATTATTATTATATTATTATTATTATATTATATTAAATTACTAATATTATTATTATATTGACCTTGGAATAAAATGGTCTTGGAGAGGATTCTGAGTTTGACTGAGGAGAGAAGAAAGTTCTAATAAATTGTAGATTATTTTATATGTTGATTGGAGCTGTACTTAGTCACGGTGCTGTGGCTCGATTCATTCGAGAGCTCGATCGCGAGTAGTTTAGATAGCACTACTAGTTTGCATCTTGATTAGTCAGTCACTTGATGTCCGGTGTAGTACTTATTACTATTGAGTATGTTACCGTTTTGTTTCACATCTATGTATATATGTGTATCATGTGCGAGGCTATTCTACTATTAGAGCTCTTATTCCTCACTTCGAGTATTATTGATCTGTATCCACTCTCACTATGCTCTATTGACTTATCTATTACTACTATCTATCACTGAGTGTGTCATATGGCCACTATATATATTCCCGATGAGTCTCATCTAGTCAACTGGCATATTGTCAAACTCAGAGTCGAGTGATGAGTATACTAGATCCTCAGACTATTAATGTGTATCGATTATATCATATGTTCTTGATTATTTATTAATTGAGTATTATATTATTAATTTATATTATATCTTCATGATCAATGTTCAGCTCGCTTATGCGGCGTGGTGAGGGTTTGACTCAGAAATTTACTCTATAGCGTAGAATGCCAATATTTACGCTACAGAGTGATGTGAGTCTCATCCTATGATGAGGATCGCGTACATATCAGAGTCCATCACGATGAGTCACACATTGTCTGATACGTGCGATCGTGATCTCATGATATACATATATTTGCGTGAAGTTAACATGTATTGCATTTTATTATTTATTTGATATACGCATCACTGAGTATACGGCGACTACAAAACACGCGATGAGAGTATACTACACATCTGACTTGCATGCATGTGATTTATTTAATTCTAGTACACACGCACTCTTGCGAGAGTTCAATTACTGATGTCTGATCGAGATCACTTCTAATAATTACTATTGACTATTATCGTGACTAGAGTCACTGTGACTGATGTGCCTGATGATTGTGTTACCTCGGTCAATACAATGTTTGAGTGAGAGAAGCAATTTGCTATTTTGATCCGCTATTTCTACAAAAGTTTCTTTTTACAGAAGGAAATATTATGGGTGAGTAACCACATTGTTAATGATTATTATTAAAGTCACGATACTGTGACTCATAGTGTAGAGGAATCGGTTTGGGTGGAAAAATTCGGCGAATTGGGGTTCGATCTTTTGTGTAGTGTTGGAGCGCAAGCACCGTGGCTCTTGGCGCTCGTTTGCAGTGCTGTGCGTTCACACGAGTTCAATGCTCATTTGCTGTGCGCATTGCAATGTAGTATCACGGTGCAGTGCTGAAAAAATGACTGGTGTTAGGTATTGTGTGATGAGGAAATTGCGGTGCTCGGCCAACCCAACCAGGATGCAACTCTCCTCCAGGAATAGGGCAATGCGGGCCATGAGTAGAGAGCTCTTTCTATGATGAATGGGAAAACCAATAAAGATTACAGCGGCGAAACAACAAAAGATTGAACGGACGATCGAAATAGTTTCTAAACATTGGGACAAAGTATTGGAAAAAGACAACTGTTGCGCTCTTGCATCTTATACGAATAAAACAAAAAATATATTATAAAAAAAATATGCAAAGTATTTTTTCAATAGAATTTTATAATTTTATTATTATTTTTATTTTTCTTATTTTATTATTATTACATATATACTTCATTATTTATTACTTCATTTATTTTATTATATTGATGAAGAGTATTTTGGGAGGAGAGGGCAAGAGGTATGGTCAATGAAATTTACTGTGTATCTGTAGAGTCTTATTTTCATTCTATTTAGAGTTGCGCCCTTTAACAGTTTTATTTAATTACTGTGTATATCATTCTTATTATCAGTTTTCAGTTACTTGTACTTATGTATCATTGAGTTAGTTCATATTAGCTTCGCTTGTTTGCATCTATGTATATTTATGCAAATTCATTATTTGATTCATTGGGAGTGTATTTATATATGTATATGATTTATTATTATGTATATGTAATTGTTTTAATATTTTATGGTATTTTCTTTATTTTTATATGCCTGTATACGTGGCGCATATGTTAATATTAGTATGTTATTATGTTAGTTAATCTCACTTGATTGAGCATCAATATTTTATGGGTGTGAAACAAATGCGAATAGTTGTTGTCATATACATCGATTGCTTGTTTTAACGTAATATCGTATCAACTAGATTCATGTGCGCGTGGGAAGAGTAAATAGTGGCAAATGGAGGTTTATTTTCCCTAGCAAACAGGGCTTCTTCTCCCTAGCAACTAGGACTCCTTCTCTATAACAACCAGTGCTCCTTCTCCCTACTAAAACCAGAAGTTAAGTGTCCGATACTACAACACGCTCTTCTTCGATGTATACGCGAGCTGGCTTCTCAGATCATGCAACTCTTATTCATCATACAACTCGTTCTCTTTCCACTCTACTCACAAAGAGGGGCGATAAGATTCAGTTTTCCAGAGAGATCCCATTTTATTTTTGGGTAATCACCGACTCTACAGGGTCGGCCCTTCTTCAAGGATGGGCCGACACAATAAAATACAATACGAAGAGTAAATCATCAAGAGAGATAATGAATATATATATATATAACTATAATAATAACTAATAACATAATCAAAACGAATATAAACACAACAATAAGGAGATAATAATATAATAATCAAATAATAATAATAATAATAATAATAATAATTAGGAGGAAATTATATAACACAGATAATTAATACACTATATATATATATAAGTATCAGAAACGTATATAGAATTAAGAGAGGAGAGAGGCCCAGATGATATTAATAATAATATTAATTAATTAATGCAATAATCTCATAAAGAGGTAATAAATCCATTATATATATACTCAATAAAAGAGACTAATGATGCGAGCAATCGTATCACATTATCACACACATACATTGAGAGAGAGGAGACCATAATAAGTGAGAGTCACGTAAGCAACAATCAACACACACTAACAATAAGGGTTTCCGGCACATACGACTATATAATCGGAAATATCAGATCGGTGATATTTATAATACACTTATATGAGAGAACTTATATTGTTTTATATCATATCAATAATACTAATAATAATAATAATAATAATTAATATAGATATATAAGAATAATAATAAAATCATAATAAAATAATAATTGAAAAACACACCAAATCCCAAGACTAGCACAGATCTTTGAGATGAGATTAGACAGGCACGGCCTACTAAAAGAGAGGAGATTAAATACAGCAAGGAACAGATGAAGGCAGAGAGTTCCACAGAAGAGAGGTGGCTGGAAAGAAGGAGGCACTGCAACGAACAAGCATAGAGTTCCCAATGGTGGCGGAACTAAAGAAGTCAATTCCCTCGAGCACCTGCCGTTTTAATACCTATAGTAAAGAGATAGATCACCAATATCATGTCGCAGAGATAGAAGGTCAAGGGAGTTGGAAAGTAGGGTACAATTTATTAATCTTTCAGCCTTAGACTCAATCCTATTCAATAGAAGGGTGGAACCAGAACACCCAAAAATGTGGGAAGAGTGCTCCATACGAGGGCGAATAAGATCCTTATATAATTTCGGAAGAAAAAATTCCCACAACCTGAACAGAACTTCCAACTTCTTTGAGGCCACCTTAGCAACCGTTGTGATGAGAGGTCTCCAATACAATTTTTAGTTTATGTTCAGACCAGAAGAGATTGCTTATGTTGTCCACAGGTGAGACGGAAGGCCGTCGAAGAAGATAGGAAAGTTGAGAGGTATTTTTAAGTGAGATGTGAAGAAGTTGAGTTTTTAAAGAACTGAATTTTACAAGGTTGAGGTGACCCCAACGGGAAATCCCATCCAGATTGGCGATAACTGAAAGATGAAGTCGAGAAGCAACTCTAGAAGCGAAAGAGGGAGCAGGTTTGAAATGAGTGGAAGAATGGAGTTGAGTCATCGGAAAAAAGGATGAACAGAGTTAGATGTGCAGCTGAGAAGATCGTTAATGAAAATTAAGAATAAAGTTGGAGATAAAACAGAACCTTGCGAAACACCACAGTTAACAGCAGAGGAAGGAGAGATCGCTCCATCAACAAGTACCGATATGGAACGATCTGAGAAAAAACTAGACAAAATTGAGCAAATATAAGGAATAAAACCAAAGGAAGGAAGCTTAGAGAGCAGTGATGCATGCCATATCCTGTCAAAGACTTGAATATGTATAAGACGCCACACAGTTTCCCCTAAAGTCCTATAATGGGCAGAGGAGCCATAAATCAGAGTGATGATATGGAAAAGGAAATGTCACCCAGTTGACCTCGAACTTCGAAAAACATACTGGTGATCTGAAATATTCAAAACTTACTTAAGAAAACTAATTTAGCTGTATCTATTATTTTTTTAATTTAATTCAATTTAATTTTATTCAATTATTTTTATTTTGTTAAATCATTTTTAAAGAAACAAAACAGTATAATATATATATATATATATATATATATATATATTATCTTTTTTGTTCTTTGTATAATATATACATATATATATTATGGATTATATACTATATATATTATAAATATATATATATATAGTCCACCATATGAAGTAATATATATATATAATATAATATACTAATATATTAATATATATATATATATATATATATAAAGCTAATTATATAATATATATATTTTGTTATTGCTGAAGCTTAAGATAAGAATATATTATATAATTTATATGATATTTTTAGTATTTTTTGGTTTTCCAGTTATCTTACTTTAAAAAAAAAAAAGGACTATGTTTCTCTAAGAAATTAAATAAGTAAAATTTGGTTGCTCCTTCACGCGAAAAATAATAATAATAATATATTTATTTTATATAAAAAAAAAAGATAAAAGGTAATTTCGGAAATTGGCTAATTTCTTCAAACGCTCCCTCAGAGATCTTAAATCCGAGCAGAGAAGTCACTCACAATGTTATCACTTTCCCAAAACAGAAGCATTCTTTTTTTTTTTTTAAAGCCTTTCAATTCTCTACAGCCCTGAGATAATACAATTATTATTATTATTATTATTATTATTTATTATCTATTATTATTATTATTATTATTAATTATTTATATTACTATTATTATTATTATTATTATTATTATTATTATTATTATTATTATTATTATTATTATTATTATTATTATTATTATTATTATTATTATTATTATTATTATTATTATTATTTATATTATTAGTATTATTATCTATTATATTAGTATATTATTATTATTATTTATTATTATTATTATTAATTATATTATTATTATTATTATTATTATTATTATTAATTATTATTCTTATTATTATCCATTATTTATTATTTATTTTATATATTATTATTATTGATTATTTATTATTATTAATATTAATTTTTTTTTTATTTTCTTATTATTATTATCATTTTTAATTTTATTTTGTACCCTAAATATTATTCATTTCCATTTAATTATTTTTAATATATATATTATTGGTTTTATTTTATATCTTATAAGGTAATCACATTTTATTTATTTTTTTCTTTTTAATAGTTTAGATATTATTATTATTTAGGAATATGTTATTGTATTGAGTTATTATTATCAGTAATATTCTGGTATTAATAACTTTTTACTCTTACTTCTTAACGTTTTTGAGTTTTATTCGTGATTTATAAGTATTAGTGGGGCATTTATTTAGCGTGGTTGGGTTGGATATATATTATTATTTAAGCTTGAGATTGATTATGTGGAATGCCGTCCTTGTTTCCAGGCTCATTCTTTTTGGAGTTTATATTTCTTATTATAATCTAATGTTGTGTTTTGCTTATTTATGTTTTTCTTTTATTTCCACTCAAGTTCGTGCTTGTTCTGTTGGTGGTAGCAGCTTCATTTTTTTGGGAAATGCAAGTGTATCTGCATTTTCCTTTTACTAATACTCTTGCTTTGCATTTTATATTTTTACCTATTTTGCTTAAGATTGCTTAATATTTTCTTTTCATCTTTTCCTGTTCGGTCTTTTTTATTTTCCTCTTTCTGTTGGACCAATTATCTGCCTTCCCAATTTGAGAAATTAAATAAAACTGGCTTGTGAATTTGATTTTTGTGTGGCAGGTTGTAGTTGAAGAATGTGAGATACTATTTTTATTTAACATTTTTCTTTCCTCGATCCGTACCGTTTTTATGTTTTCTCATTGTTATATTTCATACCACAGAATTAGAATCGCTATCAATATATTCGTTTATTGTGAAAAATATGACTTAATGTTTGTATATTTCTATGTTTAAATTCCGTAAATTCGGTATTTTAATTTTAATTCTTACTTGGAAGTACCTTCTGAGTGATGTTGGTACATATTAAAGGTTGGTATAGCTGCTTTGTGGATTATGTGTTTACTTTGGGATTCGGGCGGGTTCGTTGTTTTTCTTTCGCTTGAGGTGTTTTATTTGATGAGAGAAGTTGCTCTGACCTTTGAATTGAGAATTAACTTGATCTTGCATATTATTTTTGAGTTACGTTTTGATTTTCTTTTGTGAAAAGGGGTGTTGGTTTGGTTTTTCTTTTTTTGTCTGGAACTCACACACGATCCGTATCATATTGTGAAGTGTTTAGAATATTGCTAATAGTTGATTGACCCTGTGGCACCCGTTTTGAATGTCAAAGATTTTGCTGGACTGTAGCGATGTGATATGCCCTTCCGAAAATCGATTCGTCGTGTAACCAATTATGGTCCGACGTACAGTTGAACTCGGGCAGTTAATTGTACACACGTGATGGTTTGTGAGTGCAAAGCATCCTTTGTGCTAAAGGAAGATGACAGTTGTTTTGGACTTATGGTATAGTCTGACTTTAATTTAACTGCCCTGAGTCGACATATATTGGACATATTTTGGTTACACGACGAATCGATTGTCGGACCGGGCAATATTCAACATCGCTACAGTCCAGCAAAATCTTTGAACATTTTCAAAACGGCACATGGTAACCACTATTAGCAATATGTTCAAAACACTTCACGTGGTCAGGGTGGGGGTTTATTATTTTTCTCTTACGTTCTGTGGGAAATTTTGTTAATAATCGAAAAAGTAAATTTACCCTATGTAAGAGAACATAAGTTATTCAAATTATTTTTGGAGCAGTATTGGTGGGAAGCTTCTCGATTAGTTTTAAGGTTCTTTGCTCTTTTTAATTTTTGTAGTTTTGTAGCCTGGTGTTATCTTACCAGCTTTTTTGTTAATACTAATTGTGGTTGGGTTTAGTTTAGATTGTGTGTGATCTTGTTCAGATTTTTGGGTTTGCTGGTAAGATAAATTAATGTTTCAATTTGATTTTTTCCAATATTTTTTAATGTATTTTGTTATGTGGGCTAGTTTCTTTATTGGTTGTATTTAATTTATCATTACATTAAAACTAAGAGGAATTCGAATTATTCTTTCAATTGGAGTGTGTGTTAAAGTTCAATTAACTATCTTGGCTGGGAGGTAGATATAAATTTTTATTTTTAAATTGAAATTTGTGAATTACCTTAGGATATTCGTTCATCGTTATTGTAACGTCTATGAATAAGGTCAGGCTAGGTTTAGTGTTAGGTTAGGTTAGGTTAATTGTGGGGTTGGGTTGGGGGTTTTAATTTTTAAATTTTAGGTTAGGTTAAGTTATGTTGTTTAGGTTAGGTTAAGTCTACTATTTGAGGGGTAGGTATAGATGTGTGACATTATGGTTAGATTATGGGGAGGGATAGGTTTTAATGGAAGGAGGTGAATTATGGGAAAGTTTCAATTTTTTTGCTTTAAAAATAAATTTTCTTAATTTATTTCAGCAGGTTTTTTGATGCTAATTGATCAATATTGCATTGGTCTGTAACAAATCATGACGGTGGAATAGTACGTTGGAAGTTGGCTTTTTTTTATTATATAAAACTAAAACCACAATAGGTAATGAACATATTTAAGTATGATTTGATTTCATATTACTTCTGCGAATGCATGCGTTGGAAGTATACTAGAAATGATAGAAAATATTCCTATTTTAAATAATATTAAAGGGATTGTTGCGCAAAATTTTAAACATATTGCATACAACGTGGTGTAGTATTATACTATTTTTTGTTATATTTATCAGTATAAATTAATATTTATATTTAATTATGATTTATTTATATTTATATATTATTTTTACTTATATTATTTACCGAAATTTATTTTTTATTATATATTATATTATATATTATTTTTTATTTTATTTTATTCCTATTTTTTAATTTATACTAATTTATAGTATATATATTTTCTTATTATATTTATTATTATATATATTATCTTTATATTTATATATGATCTATATTTATATAAAATAAAACGAGAAATAAATAATGTAATAATGGTTTATCTTCCAAATTTCTATTAAAAAAACTTTTTCAATAAAAAATTCAGTGTCCATTTTTGAAATTTAAAATAAATATTTTTTATCCATTTTAATTGTTTAAGTAATTTTTATTTTTTTTTACAAACATTTTAAAAATTTAAACTAAGCTGAAAAATTTAACTAAATTTTATGAGTAAGAAGAAACACGTAAGGATTATTAACATGAGCCACTTCCCTACAAATATATAGGATCATGTGAAAGTCCAGAAACTTAATTAATTGGCGAGGCCTTCCACTCAAAACACGCAAGACCAGACTAATTCATAAATTTAATGATTATCTGTTAGATCTAATATATCTATTTGATTTATTATTATACTTATTATATTTTAAGATCTCCCTAGCTCACTCAAGAATTAATCCCTTTAAGATGTTTCAAGTTTAGAGACGAAACGCGTCGGGAAATTGGTAAATAAATATTTATATTCTGTCTGCTTCTAAGGATAAAAATATAACCGATTTGAATTAGTTTTATATTTAAAGAATTTTCAAATTGTTTATGGGACTATTGAAATTATCTATTTATTATAAAAACTATGAAGAAAGCTTTTAAAACATCAATAGCGTGAGATTGGATTTCTCTATATATTATTTTTTTTATTTTATGTTATTATTTGATTATTTATTTTATTTTGGATTTACTTTTTATATGGTTATTTGTTTCCTTAGTTCTATTTATTGAGTTTCACATACTATGTATTCAATTATTTTTATTTTATTTACGTATAAATTTATTGGCTGGATTAGTTAACTGAATAAATGTATTTGGATTTATTATTATGGTATTATTATTTATTATTATTTATATTTGAGACTTTTGAGCGTAATTTTTATTTTTATTCATCACTTTTATTATTAGTTTTTTATTTATTGTATTTTGGTTTTATGGTATTTGTGGGTCTGTTGGTTATAACATTTAGAAGAAATTTGGGTAGTTACTTTATATGTTTATTTATAGGTGTTAGTTTATTAGACCACTAATTTTAGGGCATCGGGGTATCATGTTTGCTAGGTTTCGCATTTTGGAAATTTTTTTTGCTATTTAGCACTTGACGTTGTGTATTGTGTTGTTTATGTTGTATTAGTAGAATTATTTGATTTTGATTTTATTTTTGTTTAGTGGTTTATTTTTTCGGGTTGTTGATTGATTAGTTGATTATTACTTTATTGTGTTGATTTGTTTGTTGGGGGATTATTGTTGGTTTAGTGCGATAATAATGTGCTTATTATTTACAATCTATTATCTATTATTTTAGTCGTATAAGGTATTGAGTTGGTATGAGTTGATTTGATTAAGTGAGTCATATATGTGTGGGATCAGTCTTAGGTATTATTAGTTTTTATCTATTTTTATTATATATGAATGTGTCAGGCTGTGCTGTCATTACATTTTAGGTTGAGTTATTCACAGATGCTCAGATAATATTGCTTATTTTATTATATTATTATTATTATTATATTATTATTATTATTATTATTATATTATTATCGAGTTCAAGTTATTGATAATATT
>JABUQX010087017.1:0-7500 GCA_015478945.1 Trachelipus rathkii
AAGAGAGATGATAATTTTTTTTTTTTTTTTTTTTTTAATTATTATTAGTTTCTAAGGGCGCTGAGCAGGTGTAATCGGCTTATAAAACATATCTAATAATAATTCAATTCAATCTCCTCATATCTGAAAAGTATAATTATCATAATGTTTTACCTTATCAAATGGAAATTCACTATTTTTCTCCTAATTAAAGTTACAATGCTATTAGTATTATTATTATTATTATTATTATTATTATATATTATTATTACATTATCATTATCATTATTATTATTATTATTATTATTATTATTATTATTATTATTATTATTATTATTATTATTATTATTATTATTATTATTATTATTATTATTATTATTATTATTATTATTATTATTATTATTATTATTATTATTATATATTATTCTTTTATTATTATTCATTATTATTATTATTATTTATTATTATTTAATTATAATTATAATTATAATTATAATTATAATTATAATTATATTATAATTATAATAATTAGAATTAGTATTAGTATTAGTATTAGTAATATTTAGTATTAGTATTAGTATTAGTATTAGTATTAGTATTAGTATTAGTATCTAGTATTAGTATTAGTATTCGTATTCGTAATTAGTATTAGTATATAGTATTAGTATTAGTATTAGTATTAGTATTAGTATTAGTATTAGTATTATTTATATTATTACTATTATTATTATTATTATTATTTTATTATTATTATTATTATTTTATTATTATTATATAATATTATCTATTAATATTATTATTATTATTATTTATTATTATTATTATTACTATTATTATTATTTTATATTATTATTATTTTAATATTATTATTATTATTAGTTCGGTTTTTTACTATTATTAATAGTGTTCGTTTTTATTATTACGATTTTTTTCCTGTATCTTAACTCCCATTAGGGATTTTGCATCCTTTTATATTTCTTTTATATATTTCTATCTTCTTATATACTCTCTATCTACCTTATCTGTCTTCTAACATTCTATTATCCGTATCTTCTTCTTTTTGATCTTCAATCGTATTTCTTTTAGTCACATGTTATTACTAAAGATTCTCTAGAGGAGCATGTTTCTTTGCTCTTCTGGGTTTCCAATTGCAAGTTATTAAGTTTTTACATTAATCTGAAGAAGGACTGATACATATTTTTCTCATTCTAACAAATACTTTCTTCCGCAGTTTCTAAGCAATATTAAAATGGTTTTCAAAGTTATTCTTGAGATTTTTCAAACAAGGTCACCCTGCCTCTAATCGTATATATATATAATATATATATATACTAATATTTATATATATATAATCTATATTATATATAATATATATATTATTATATATATTATATATATATAATATTGACCTGATATATATTATAGTAATCAATTTGGTACTTATAACAGTGGAGCTAATATATATATAGAGTCTTAGTAATTGTTAAACAGGTTTTACTATGCATCACCTAACCTGTGTGTCTATGTAGTGTAGTCTTCAAGTTGAAATAGGGAGTATATATTATTATACTAATAGGTTATGAGTTTATCATATCAATATCACCGCTGTATATCTAACCTGACGCTATATATATATATATATATATATATATATATATATAGTATATTATATATTATATATATACATATATCATATATATATAATATATATATATAATATAATATATATATATATATTATATATATATATATATCATATATAATATAATATATATATTAATTATCATTTATATATATATACTTTAAATATATATATATATATTATATTATATATATATATATATATATATATATAATAAAATAATATTATATATATATATATATATATATATATATATTTATATATATATATATCAATATTATATATATATATATATATATATATATATATATATATATATATATATATATATATTATATTATTATATAGGAATCATTAGTAAAGTTAATGATTAATTAAATTTTAATTACTATAGTAAGTTTTTTATATCACTATTTTTACTGTTTTAAATAAATATTTACATGTATGTTAAGAGTTTAAATAAACGAAACTTGGGCTCAGGTATGTAAAAACATGTTTTTTTCATACCTAAAACCTAAAAAGCGATAAAAATAAATCTCGGACCAACACATAGGAAGGTCCATATAGAGGATATAGGATGTACTCCGTCCACTCACAAGCAATAGGTAAAACATATTCCTTCTTAAACCTGATCAAGACTTACGATCCAGATGTTTTCAGTTTGAAATATATTTATAAAATATAACATTGATTCTCGATTCTTGTCTATACTGGAATTAACTTTTGACCTGGTATTAGGCCTTAAATCCGCTGTGATACAAAAGGTTATCCTAAATCTTAGGCCTAAATTTAAGGCCTAAACGTAGTTTATTGCACCACTTTTTACAGAAAAAGGTCAGTTTGAAATATATTTTGACCTGGTATTAGGCCTAATGCCCCGGGGTACAAAAAGGATTTATCCTAAATTTAGGGCTAAAGTAGTTATTCAACTCATTTTACAGAGGAGAGGTCAGTTTCGTATCTGTAACGAGTGCGGGTTGTTGTGTTTTTCGTGTTGGATTGTCAATGTACATAGATAATAAATAAAGAATCCAATTATTCTAAAAAACTTTGAAATATTTTTAGTTAAAATCGAGCGAATAATATAAATGTAAGTGTATAATTGTTATTTTTAAATAAAAACTTAAGAATGATTTTAATAAAATACAAGTTATGTTTAGCAGAGAAGAAATTATTTTGTTATTTTTATACTTATTACATCGCTAAAGATGATGTAAAGCAGTAAGTCAATAGAACAAAACGTGGCATAGCTTGGTGTAGAGGGTGCTAGGGGCTGGCCTTACTGATTTTCTGATTTATTGCTTTAAGGTACGTAAAATATAAGTGTTTTTAATCAAATTTCATAAAAATTTTACTATAAATATTTTAAAACTTGATTGTTATAAAATTTATAAACAAAAGTATTAACAGTTAATAATAAATTCTTTGTTCAAAGATAATGATTGATTTATTATAGAAGTTTAAAGAAACTTTGAAATAATTTTAGTTTATACTTTGAATGATTAATATAAATGTACGTGTTTATTTAAAACACTAAATGTTTTAATAAAATTATAACGTTATACTGTGTACAGTGCGTTGTGCGTGTGTGTGGGTGTGTAAGTGAGTGTGCGCGTGTGTGTGTGTGTGTGTGTGTGTGTGTGGTAAGTAATCTGTGTGTGACTGTAAGTAAATCTGTGTGTTAGTAAATCTGTGTGTGTGTAGGTAAATTGTGTGGGTGTGTAAGTAAATCTGTGTGTGAGTGTAAGTAAAATCTGTGTGAGTGTAAGTAAATGTGTGTGTGTAAGTAGAAAAATCTGTGTGTTGTGTGTGTAAGTAAATCTGTGTGGTGAGTGTACAGTAAATTGAGTGTAAGTAAATCTGCCTGTGTAAGTAAATCTGTGTGTGTGGTATAAGTGTAAATGTATGTGTCTATGGGTAAATGTAAGTGTATAGTGAATGTGGGTATAAGTGTCATAGTGAATGTGTGTATAACTGTATTGTGTCAGGTGTGTGTGTGTGTGTGTGTGTGTGTGTGTGTGTGTGTGTGTGTGTGTGTGTGTGTGTGCGCGTGTGTGTGTGTGTGTGTGCTCAATGGTAAGTAGACGATATAGATAGAAGTAAATAACACTAAAGTATAATAATAAAAAATAATAATAATAAATAATAATACAAGTAAAATATAAAAATAAAAGTAAAATAATAAAAATAAAATAAAAAGAATAAAAGAATAAAAATAAAAAGTTTAAAACAAAATAAAATAATAATAAAAGTAAAATAATAAAATAAAATAAAAAGAATAAAAGACTAAAAATAAAAAGTATAAAAACAAATAAAAAGAAACATATGTTATAAATATTGAGTTACAAGCAGTAAACAGAAAGTTAAAACAGTAAAGCGAAGTTAAAAACAGTAAAGCAGAAAGTTAAGGCAGTCAAGCAGAAAGTTAAAGCAGTAAAGTAGAGAGTTAAAAGCGAGTAAAAGCAGTAAAACAAAAGACTACTATTCCCTAGGTGTTAGGTAACACTTCTATTGATTTATGATTTACCTGCTAAGGTATGTAATGTATGTGAGTTAAAGCATTAAAGCAGAAAGAAAGCAGTAAAGCAGTAAAACAAAGCCATACTATGCCCTCTGTGTTAGGTACACTCTATTGATTTACTGATTTACTGCTTTAGTATGTAATGTATGTGAGTTAAAGCAGTAAAGCAGAAAGTTAAAGCAGTAAAACAGTGAGTTTTAAAGCAGTAAAACAGTAACAACAAAAGCATACTAGTCCCTTTGTTGTTAGGTAACACCTCTATTGATTTACTGATTTACTGCTTTAAGGTATGTAAAGTTTATGTTTTTAATAAAATTTCGTACAGTTGTAGTAAAATAAAATGATTTTATATCAGACACTTTGGCTTTTTCTTCTTACATACAATTTTTAAAAATTTATAAATTAAAAGTATTAAGTAAAATAATGTTAATAGATGTCTGATGAGTTACAGTTTTATGTTCGCGAAAATGTTTTTAATAAAAATGTTTAAGTATGAAATAAAAATGAATGACTCATAGTATATTTGAAAAGAAATTCTTTGAAATGTTTAAGTATGAAATAAAAATGAATGACTCAAATTATATATATATTTCATTCCCGCAGGAATATTGCGCCTGCGGGCGCACGCGGCGGGCGGGTACGCGTAAATATTGCGCCTGCGGGCGCACGCGGCGGGCGGGGACGCGGCGGGTCGCACCTGCGGGTGCGGGTTTGTCAGCCTTCGCGCGGAGGGCGCATGCGGCGCCCTGTTGGTTAGCTTATGAACTAGGGAAGACATTAATATTAACTCTGTTCTTTAATGTTGGGTAGAAAAGTCTAGAAAAGGTTAGAAAATGTATCAAAGATGAATCATCAATATAGGTGGTATCAAAGATGACTTCATCAAAGATGAGTCATCAAAGATGAGGCAACATAAATTGAGGCATCAATGCTGAGGCATTAATGCTGAGGCATCAAAGTTGAGCCATCAAAGTTGAGGCATCAAAGTTGAGGCATCAAAATATCGAGTTTGTGAGTGTAAGTGTATCTGTGTGTGGGTGTGAGTGTAAGTGTGTATGGGCTAGTGTAAGTGTCTATGGCGAGTGTAAGTGCTTATAAGTGTACCTGTGCGTGTGAGTGTAAGTGTATATGGGCTAGTGTAAGTGTCTATGGCGAGTGTAAGTGCTTATAAGTGTTATGAAAATACTAACTCATAGTAGGAAGCATTCTAGCAGATTGTAATATACACCAATCGATTTCCTATACTTATAAACCCTGGGGTAGACACCCTATAAGGGCTATTCGGGGCTCCAGGGGAGGCTAAGAAAAGGCTTGAAAAAAGTTGCCATTCAGTTGGCACTATGTGGCATTCACTTGGCACAATGTGGCACTCACTTGGCACTCATTGGCACTCCCTTGGCACTCATTGGCCTCATTGGCACTCACTTTGGCAAACTTCACCTGGGCACTCACTGGCACTCATCTAATAATCTTAGAAACTAATAGAACACTCAACTAGATACTTTTAACGGTGATTGGGAACCCATCAAAGTTGAACCATCATAAATCTGAGTCATCAAAGTTGAATCATCAATATAGATGCCAACAAAAGTTGAGCAATCAAAGTTGAGCCATCAAAAGCTGAGCCATAAAAGTTGTAGGGGCACGTGTAGGCTAGGTATAGGTGTACGCTAGGTGAAGGCTGTGGGTGACGTCTTAGGTGTGGTGTAGGCTGGTGGAGGCTAGGTGTATGGTGGTAGGTGTAGCGGCTTAGGTAAGGACTGGGTGGAGGCTAGCGTGTTTAGGTGTAGGCTTAGGTAAAAGGCTGGGTGGAATCTAGGTGTAGGTGTAGGCAGGTGAAGTATGGGTGGAGGCTGGTGTAGGTTTAAGGCTAAGGTGAAGGCTAGGTGGAGGCTAGGTGTAGGTGTAGGCTAGGATTAGGCTAGGTGTAGGCTAGGTGTAGGCTATGTGTAGGCTGGGTGTAGGTTGGGTGTAGGCTATGTGTAGGCTGGGTGTAGGTTGGGTGTAGGCTATGTGTAGGCTGGGTGTAGGTTGGGTGTAGGCTATGTGGAGGCTGGGTGTAGGCTATATGGAGGCTAGGTGTAGGCTAGGTGTGTGTGTGGTGTGTGTGTGTGGTGTGTGGTGTGTGGTGTGTGGTGTGTGGTGTGTGGTGTGTGGTGTGTGGCAGTGTACATATACATAAACATAAATTAGTTGGCTATATTGCGCCTAAAGGGTGGCAAAATTAGGGTGGGCCAAAATTGACCCCAAAAAATTAAAGGTTTGGCCGAAAAAATTAGGGTGGGACATGTACAACGGTTGCTGACGCAACCGTTTGGCGCAACCCTTCTTCGAAGGGTTGCAAAAATTAGGGTTGCCAAAAGCTCAAAAAATTAGGGTTCTCCAAAAAATGAGGGTTGCCGAAAAAAATTAGGGGTTCTCAAAAAATTTGGGTTCTCAAAAAATTTGGGTTCTCAAAAAATTAGGGTTCTCAAAAAATTAGGGGTGCCGAAAAATACCGTGGGCCAAAAATGACCCATGGAAGACCAAAGGGTTGGTCGAAAAAAAGGTAAAGTCCCAAAAAAGGGTAAAGGCCCAAAAAGGATGACACGGTCAGAAGTAAAACAAATTTTGGGCTCAAAAAAAGAGTCAAGCTCCAAAAAGCGGTAAAGGTCAAAAAAAGGTGCACGGCTCAGGTAAAAAATTGGGACTTCAAAAAGGTCAAATTAGAAAGGTCAAGGTGTAGGTCGAGTGTCCATTTAACATATATGTATGTAACCGATATGTCACGGAATGACTCCCCTACTACTTTATTAGGTCTATATATATATAGTACATAAGATATATATTATTGATATAACCTAATAGAAGTGGTATCGACAATAATCTAAACAGCTATATAGTTTATTTGTCTAATATGGAAGCTAATTTTTATTAAAATAAAATATTTATATTATATATATATATATATATATTATGTATATATATATATAATTATATATAGTATATATTATATTTATAGCATATGTATACGGATCGAGTAGTAATCAAGATAATAATTATTATATATATATATATATTAATATATATGTATATAGCTATATATAATAAATATATATATATATATATTAATAAATGTAAAATATAAATGTAATATAATATAATAAATATATCTATATATATTATATATTTATATATATATATATATATATATAATATATATATATATAGTATATATATATATATATATATATATTATTATATATATTATATATATATATAAATATATATTTATATATTTTATACGTCAAGAATGAGTAGTATGATCTAAACCCGTGAGAATATTTTGGGTTATATCAGTTAGGGGTGTAGTAGTAGA
>JABUQX010087017.1:20000-27500 GCA_015478945.1 Trachelipus rathkii
GAACGCCATTTTCTGTGCACCATTTCTTCACCGATTTTGCAGTATGGCATGGAGCAGAGTCTTGTTGAAATATCCAAGGACTTTCACCATACCATTCCCTTATTTGAGGTAACAAACGACCTTTAAGTACCTCTATGTACTTAAATTGGTCCATGGTTCCATCAACAATGTGTAAACGGCTTGTTCCATGCACAGAAATAGCTCCCCACACCATGATTTTTGTTGGAAATTTTATTGTTTTCTTCAGACATTGAGCTAAAAATTCTTCACCAGCTCGTCTTCGAACAGTCTGAACACGGTCATCAAGTACTGCGATGGTTGATTCGTCAGAGAAGACTACCTACATGAAAAAAGAAAATATACAGTTCATACAGTCAAGAGAACTAACTACCTACATGAATATAAATAATATACAGTACAGTTAAAAAAAATACTGTCACAGATACTGTAACAGAAAATATTCCTATATCCACTAATAAATTATTTTTATGCACCACAACTTCTAATAATAATTAATGATCTTTTGTCCAATACAAGTTAACTATAGATGTGTCATTCTTACCTTTTCCCATTGCTCGGAAGTCCACTCAACATGGTTCTTAGCCCAGGCATAACGTGTCTTCATCATCATCTCTGTAAGTCGAGGCTTCTTTCTCGGGCGATACGCTTTCAATCCAACTTCCAAAAGCCTCTTGTTCACTGTTCTTCGGGCAAGAATAACACCCTCCGCAGCCAGTTGAAAAGAAATCTGTTTGCAAGTTAATCTTCTGTTAAGAAGAGCCTCTTTTATTATCTTTCTATCCATTCTAGGAGTTGTTTTACGTTTCCGACCACATTTTCCAACCCTACTCGAGTTCAAATTTTGACTGTTTTCCATTTTCTTTTTAATATTGCTAACTGATTGAGTTGATACATTCAATTTTTTGGCTATTTCTTTCTGTTTTAGCGTACCTACACTTAATAGAACATTTATTTGTCCAACTTTGCGTGGACTCAAGTCCTTAAATTTACCCATTTTCTAAAGTTTCTAAATAGCATAGATTTGTTAAAAAATATAAAGACAAAGTCTATTTTTATAAATCACATCTGGGAACAATACATATTACTGCAAAAATAAAAATTAAAAGTCTATAAGAGGCAGAAAATTCAACTTCACAAAGCCAAACTAATACACAGAATGATTTCGTCAAAATCTCGTGCGCGGACTAATACACGTGGGTCCAAGTTATTTCTACAGTGTTGCCAGATTTACTCGAATATTAGACTAAAAGTCTCTAAAAATTAATGTTTAATAGTTGTTCGGTGCTATTGTATAAAAATAAAATGATTGCAATAATTTAAATACATTTTGTTGACAAAATGTTGAAATTTGAAAATTTTTGGATTTTTCGATAATAATTGTGCCAGTACTGTATATATATTATAGTATATTATATATATATATATATATATATATATATATATATATATAATATATATATATATTATTATATATATATATATATATATATATATATATATATATATATTGTAATATATAATATATATATTTATATATATATATATATATATATATATATAATATATATATAGGTATTTAAAATAATTCTACACAAGCATTCCAAAAATTACCAACATAGCACGTAAAATTCAACCCAAACTTTTCACACAGAATTGACACAGCTCATATACAAAGAAACTCCTCAAAACAAAAATTGATAACCCAAATAAGACCAATTAAAACAAATTCATGGAGAACTTAATATAAGAATAAACAATGGAAGCATGCCACATATAATAATATTAAAATCAACAAAAAGCAAACAAAATATAAAACCAAATAATTCTAACTCGCACAGACATATCATACTTTTCCACATATCCAAAGTAAGTTTATAAACTTAATACTCCATAGATTTCCCATTATCCATCTGTCAGACTCTATCATTGGTTTTCATTTAAGCACTCTACTACTACACCTCTAACTGATATACCCAAATTTCTCACCGGGGTTTAGATGCCATACTGAACTCAATTTCTTGACGTAATAAAATATATAATATATATTTTATATATATATATATATAATATATATATATATATATAATAATATATATATTTCATATTATATATATATATTATTATATATTCTATAATATATATATTATTAAATATATATATATATATCTATATATATATATAATATTATATATATATATATATATTATATAATATATATATATATATATATATATAATATATTATTAGTATATATATATATATATATATATATTATATATATATATATATATACGTAGTAGGGGAGTCCAATTCCGGCAAACGGTCCATATTTTGGACCACCTGACCTTGGACCTTTCTTGACCTTTTTTTGAGCCCAAATTTTTTTACTTGACCTTGACCTTTTTTGACGCTTTACCTTTTTGGGCTTGACCTTTTTTGAGCCCAAATTTTTTACCTGACCTTGACTTTTTGGGCCTTTATTTTGGGATTTCTACCTTTTTTTTTCGAACCGAACCCTTCTGGTCTTCATGGGTCATTTTTGGCCCAGGTATTTTTCGGCACCCCTAATTTTTTGAGAACCCTAATTTTTGGAGAACCCAAATTTTTTTTTGAGGACCCAAATTTTTTGAGAACCCTAATTTTTTGAGACCCCTAATTTTTTTGAGAACCCTAATTTTTTTTCGGCAACCCTAATTTTTGCAAACCTTCGAAGAAGGGTTGCGACCACAACGGTTTGGCGGTCAGCACGCTTGACATGTCCACCCTAATTTTTCGCGCAAACCTTTGTCTTCCATGGGTCAATTTGGCCCCAACCCTAATTTTTTGCACCCTTTTTAGGGGCTTAGCCCTATTTTTTGATATTTCGGTAACATCTACACACGCGGGCGCGCGGCCAACACACACACACACACACCTAGCCTACACTAGCCTCCATATAGCCTACACCCAGCCTCCACCATACGCCTACACCCAACTACCCAGCCTACACATAGCCTACACCCAACCTACACCCAGCCTACCATAGCCTACACCCAACCTACACCCAAGCCCCTACACCATAGCATACACCTAGCCTAGTACTACCTAGCCTCACCTAGCCTACCTACCCTTAGCCTCCCCTAGCTTCACCTAGCTACACTACACCTAGCCTCACGCCATACTTCACCTAAGCCTACACTACACCTTAGATTCCACCAGCTGTACCTAGGCTACACCTAACCTAGCCTCCACCAGCCTTCACCTAGCTACACGCTAACACCTACACCATAGCCTCCCAGCCTCACCTACACTATGACTTCCCAACCTTCACCCTAGCGTACACTATCTTAAGCGCTACACGTGCCCTACACTTTGATGGCTCACTTTTTATGGCTCAACTTTGTGATGACGTCTCTTTGTTTGGCATCTATATTGATGATTCAACTTTGATGACTCAGATTTATTGATGGTTCAACTTTGATGGTTCCAAATCACCGTATCTAGGAATGTTCTATTAGTGTTCTAAGATTATTAGATGAGTGCCAGGTGAGTGCCAAGGGAGTGCCACATAGTGAGTGCCAATGAGATGCCAATGAGTGCAAGTGAGTGCCCAATGAGTTGCCAAGTGGTGCCGACAATAGTGCCAAGTGAGTGCCACATAGTGGCAACTGAGTGCCACTTTTTTCAAGCCTTTTCTAGCCTCCTCTGAGCCTAGAATAGCCCTAATAGGGTCTACCCCTAGGTTATAAGGAATGAGGAATCGATTGGTGTATATTACAATCTGTTAGAATGCTTCCTACTATGAGTTAGTATTTTCATCCACTTATAAGCACTTACACTCGCCATAGACACTTACACTATGCCACTTATACACTTACACTCACACGCACAGGTACACTTATAAGCACTTACACATTCGCCATAGACACTTACACTAGCCCTTATACACTTACACTCACACCCACACAGCAGATACACTTCCAACTCACAAACTCGATATTTTTGATGCCTCAACTTTGATTTGATGCCACAACTTTGATGCCCTCACTTTTGATGCTCAGCCATTAATGCCTCAGCATTGATGCCTGCAATTTTTCTTTGGTGGTTCATCTTTGATGACTCAACTTTGGATGAAGTATCTTTGATACACTATATTGATGATTCAGTCTTTGATACATTTTCTCAACCTTTTCTAGACTTTTCACCCAACAATTAAAGACAGAGTTAATATTAATGTCTTCCTAGTTGCATAAGCTAACACCAGGGCGCCGCATGCGCCCTCCGCGCGAAGGCTGACAACCCCGCGCACCCGCAGGTGCGACCCGCCGCGTCCCCGCCCGCCGGCGTGCGCCCGCAGGGTCGCGATATTTACGCGTACGCCCGCCGCGTGCGCCGCATGCGCATAATTCTTGCGGGAATGCAATTATATATATATAAATATGAGTCATTCATTTTTTATTTCATACTTAAACAATTTTATTAAAAACTTTCAAATATCCTATGAGTCATTCATTTTTATTTCATACTTAAACATTTTTATTAAAACATTTTCGCGAACATAAAACTGTAACTCATTACAGACATCTTTTATATTTTTACTTAATACTTTTTACTTTATAAATTTTTAAAGATTGTATGTAAGAAGAAAAAGCCAAAGTGTCCTGATCTATTATAATTTGATTTTCTACCACAATCTACGGAAATTCTAAATTAAAAACATAACTTTACATACATTAAGCAGTAAATCCGTAAATCAATAGAGGTGTTACCTAACACCAAAGGGATTAGTATGCTTTTGTTTTTACTGCTTTACTGCTTTAAGCTCATGTTTTCTGCTTTAATTTCTCTTTTACTGCTTTAACTACATACATTTACATACTTAAAGGCAAGTAATCAGTAAATCAAGTAGAGGATGTATACCTAACACCTAAGGGATTAGTATGCTTTTTGTTTTTACTGTCTTTAACTGCTTTAATCTTCTGCTTTAATGCTTTAAACTCACATACTTATAACACAACGGTTCAGGCAGTAAATCAGTAAATCAATAGAGGTGTTCCCTAACCTAGGGATTAGTATGCTTTTGTTTTTTACTGCTTTAACTGCTTTAACTTTCTGCCTTACTGCTTTATTTCTGCTTAACTGCTTTAACTTTCTGCTTTACTGTTTTACTGCTTTCTGTTTTACTGTTTTAACTTTCTGTTTTACTGCTTTAACTCATATATTTTACTGCTTTACTGCTTTTTCTTTATTTTGTTTTAAATACTTTTTATTTTTTATTCTTTTTATTCTTTTTATTTTATTTTTATTAATTTTTATTTTTTTATTATTATTTTATTTTGTTTAATACTTTCTTATTTTTATTCTTTTTATTCTTTTTATTTTATTTTTATTATTTTTTAACTTTTTATTTTTAATTATTTTATTTTTTATTTATTATTTTATTTTTTTATTTTTATTATTATACTTAGTGTTATTTTACCTTAATGCCTATTGTTATTATTAATTAGAACACACATTGCAATATTGCAACACACGCACACACACACACACACAGCACACACACACACACACCACACACACCACACACACTTACACTTACACTTATACACACATTCACTTATGACACTTATACACACATTCACATGGCCTTACATTTACCCATAGACACATACATTTACACTTATACCACACACAGATTTACTTACACAGATTTACTTACACTCACACCCGATTTACTTACACTCACACACAGATTTACTTACACACACACACAGATATTACTTCACACACAAAGATTTACTTACACTCACACAGATTTAGTTACACTCACACACAGATTTACTTACCACACACAGATTTACTTACACACACACAGATTTACTTACACAACAGCATCAGATTTACTTACAGTCAACACAGATTTTACTTCACAAACAACAACCACCACCCCAACAGTTCACACGCAACATCACTTACACCACTCCACACACACGCCCACGCCTTACACTATAACGTATTAATTTATTAAAACATTTTATGTTTAATTAAACACGTACATTTATATTACTCATTCAAATATAACTAAAATTATTTCAAAGTTTCTTAAACTTCTATAATAAATCAATTTATCTTTGAACAAAGAATTTATTTTTAACTGTTAATACTTTTTTTGTTTAATAAATTTTATACTAACAAGTTTTAAAAATAACTTTTAAGTAATCTTTAAAAATGAAATTTCATTAAAACATATATTTTTTAAATACCTTAAAGCAATAAATCAGAAAAACAGTAAGCAAGCCCCTAGCACCCTCTACACCAAGCTATGCACGTTTTGGTTCTATTGACTTACTGCTTTACATCATCTTTCAGCGATGTAATATATAAAAACTAACAAATAAGTTTTCTCTGCTAACATAACATGTATTTTATTAAAATTATTCTAAGTTTTTATTTAAAAATAACAATTATTTACTTACATTTATATTATTCACAATTCAGCAATATTTTCAAAAGTTTTTAAAATAATGTTGGATTTTCATTTATTTTTCTATGTTACTTGACAATCAACACGACGAAACACAACAACCCAGCACTCGTATACAGATACGAAACGTGACTCTCTCTGGATAAAATGAGTTGAAATAACTTCTTAGCCCTAAATTTTAGGATAATCCTTTTTGTACCCGGGGGCGATTTTAGGCCTAAATACAGGTCAAATATATTTAAACTGACCTTTTTCTAGTAAAAATGTGGTGCAATCAACTACGCCTTAGGCCTAAATTTAGGCCTAAATTTAGGATAAGCCTTTTGTATCACAGGCGGATTTAAGCTAAATACCAGGTTCAAAAGGTATTCCAGTATAGACAAGAAATCGAGAATCAATGTTTAATTCTAATTTTATAAATATATTTCAAACTGAAACATGTGGATCGGTAAGATCCTTTGATCAGGTAAGAAGGAAATGTTTACCTTTCTTGTGAGTGGACGGAGTAATCCTTATCTCTATATGACCTCGTATGTGATTGGTCGAGAATTATTTTATCGCTTTTTTGGTTTTACGTATGTAAAAACATGTTTTTTCATATCCTGAACCTGGGGCTCGTTTATTTAAACTCTTAACATACATGTAAATATTTATTTAAGAAAGTAAAAATAAGGATAATAAAACTTACTATATAATTAGAAATTTAATAATCATTAACTTACAATGATTTATATATATATTATATATACTATATTATTATATAATAATATATATATATATATAATATTATATTATATATATAATATATATATATATAATATATATATATATATATATATTATTATATATATATATATACTATTATACGTATACACTATATATATGTTATACCGACACAGAAGACGATACTATATATTATATATATATATTATTATATAATATATATATTTTATTATATATATTATATATATATATGTTATAGTATATATATATAATATAGTATATATATATATATA
>JABUQX010087017.1:35000-41772 GCA_015478945.1 Trachelipus rathkii
TAGTAGTATTATTAGTATTATTATTTTTATTATTATTATTATTATTATTATTATTATTATTATTATTATTATTATTATTATTATTATTATTATTTATTATTATTATTATTATTATTATTATTATTATATTATTATTATTTTTTTTTTTTCCTTTTTCTTATTATTATTTTTTATAATTATTATTATTAATAATAATATTATTAATTATTATTATTATTATTATTATTATTATTATTAATATTATTATTATTATTATTTTTATTATTATTATTATTATTATTATTGATTTGCTACATTATAATCTGTAATGAAATTGTTACTTACAGAGTAGTTTCCAAAGTATCTTTAATAATATTGGAAAATTATTTGCACAGTTCCCAAAATGAAGATGTTCCAGGTTCTTCTTTTTTATTGGTAGGATTCGATCCGAAACTAAACTATTAATTGTTTAAGACACGCTTTACATATTTCAATACGTTTCAAACTGGCAAGGTCTCCTCTCATAAAAATCTTAGACCGCACATTACCATCCAATATAATGAGATGTCCAACTATTTTTATATTTTAACTTGTGAGAATAATAGATTGATTGTAACTTTAAGTTCCATTAAACAACATTTTATAAAAGGGGTTGGTGGGATTTAGTATTTTTTCATCTAAATTTTGAACATCACGTTTTAACATATTCTCAATTTTCATCTATATTTTATTTAATAAATTTTAAACTGACTATTTTTGTAAAAAATTTATACATTTAAAATTTATCCGTCGTTATTAAAATTAAAGTCATATCCTTGAAAATGTCCAAAGTGAATGGAAGAAAGCCTTGGTTATTGCAAAAGCGACATTTTTATTTTATTCTCGAGTGGTTCTAAAAAAAAAGGTAATGAAAATGTTAGGAAAGTATTTAAGGGCTTAGAGAAATCCTGCAAAAGCTTTATCAAATACCTTTTCTTGTTTTCTATTATTATTATTATTATTATTATTATTATTATTATTATTATTATTATTATTATTATTATTATTATTATTATTATTATTATTATTATTATTATTATTATTATTATTATTATTATTATTATTATTATTATTATTATTATTATTATTGTTATTATTATTATTGTATTATATTATTATTGATATGAGTGATGTTCATGTTATTATATTATTATTATTTATTATTATTATTATTATTATTATATTATTATTATTATTATTATTATTATTATTATTATTATTATTATTATTATTATTATTATTATTATTAGTTCAAGGGCGCTGAGCAGGTGTAATCGGCTTATAAAACATATCTAATAATAATTCAATTCAATCTCCTCATTTCTGAAAAGTATAATTATCATAATGTTTTACCTTATCAAATGGAAATTCACTATTTTTCTCCTAATTAAATTACAACGCTATTAGTATTATTATTCATTATTATTATTATTATTCATAATTATTATTATATTATTATTATTATTTATATTATTATTATTATTATATTATTATTATTATTATTATTATTATTATTAATTATTATTATTATTATATATTATTATTATTATTATATTATTTTATTATTATTATTCTTATTATTATTAATTATTAATTTATATTATAATTATAATTATAATTATAATTATATATTATAATTATAATTATAATTTAATTATAATTATAATTATAATTATTGAATTAGTAGTTTTAGTATTAGTATTAGTATTAGTGATTAGTATAAGTATTAGTAATTAGTATTCGTATTACGTATTAGTATTCGTATTAGTATTAGTACTTAGTATTAAGTAATTGTATTAGTTATTAAGTATTCAATTTTTATATTATATTATTATTATTATTATTATTATTATATTATATTATTTTATTATTTATTATTATTATTATTATTATTATTATTATTATTATTATTATTATTATTATTATTATTATTTATTATTATTATTATTATTATTATTAATTATTATTAATATTATATTATTATTATTTCGCTATTATCTATTATTATATTTCGTTTTTCCTTGATATCGCAATAATTTTGCACAATACTGTAATTTTTGCATTCCTTTTATATTCTTCTTTTATATATTCTATCTTCTTCTATATATTCTATATATTCTTCTATACATTCTATATATTCGTATTTCTTCTTTTTGATCTCATAGTTTTTTTTAGTTGTTCTTCTAAAGATCTCTAAGGAGCATGTTTTTCTTTGCTCGTTTCCAATGCAAGTTATTAGAGTTTTTACAATATCTGAAGAAGGACTGATATATTTTTTTCATCTATTCTATAAATACTTTCTTCCGCAGTTCTTCGCAATATTAACTGGTTTTCAAAGTTATTCTTGAGAATGTTTCAAACAAGCCACCCCTTAGCTCTTAATCGTATTACTATAATAAAGAAGAAGAGCGAAGGAGCGGTTGGTTACACATATATTACACATGTATATATATATATTATTATTATTATTACATATATACATATATTATTATTATTATTATTATTATAGTATATACATATTATATATTATATATATATGATATATATTATATATATATTTATTATTATTATTATTATTAATATTATTATTATTATATATATTATTATTATTATTATTACATATATTATTATTATTATTATTATATATATATTATTATATATTATTGTTATTATATTTATATTACATTATATATATATTAATTATTATTATATATACATACATATATATATTATATATATTACATATTATTACATATATATATATTTATATATAATATTATTACATATTATTGTTATTATTATTATATATATATATATATATATATATATATATATATATATATATACATACATACATATATACACATATATTATTATATATATATATATATATATATATATAAGATATATATATATATGTTATTTACATATATATATACATATATTACATTTGCGTACACGTCACTGCTCTCCAAGCCCCCTTCCTTTCCTCCTTCTCTTGCTTACTTATGTCTAGCTCTCTTTCAAGCGCTCAATATTGGCTGTGGTTGATGGGGAGACTTCTTCTTCCTTTCTGTCAATAGTGTTGTTCCTCAGTGTTCTGTCTTATATCTCCTACTTTATTCTACTTTTCATTAATGATCTTCCTTACCTGCACATCTAAACTCTATCCACTATATGCCGATGACTCGGCCTCTTCATTCTTCAACTCATTTCCAATCTGCTCCCTCTTTTACTTTAGAATTGCCTCTCGTCTCAATCTTTCCGATTCTATTCTCGCTGATTCGATAGAATTTCCGATTGTGGTCGTCTCAACCTTGTGAAATTTAATTTTTTTAAAACCTCAACTTCTACAAATCTCCTCTCTAAAACATTCTAACTTTTCCTATCTCTTTCGACGGTTATCTCTGTCTCCTGTTGACAATATAAAACATCCTTGGCCCTTAACATAAACCAAAAAAATGTCTTGGAAACATCACATCACAACGGTTACCCCCAAAGAAACTTGGAGTTCTGTTTAGACTGCGAGACTATTTTCCTCTTCTCACAGTTACCCCAGCTATACAAGGGTCTCATCCACAGCTGTATGGAGTACTGCTCTCTATCTGGGGGGTCTGGTTTCACCCGGCTTGACAGGGTCGAGTCAAAAGCCAAAAGGCTTATAAACTGTTTTGTACTTTCCACTTCACTTGACCCTCTATCTGCGCGAGGTGTTGGTTCTTTATCTCTTTCTATATATCGTAGCGGCAGGTGTTCGAGGGAAATTACCACCGCGTACCACCACCCTTTACGACGCCCTCGTAGCACAAAGGGTGCTGTGTCTGCTCACGAGTTTTGTGTAGATATTGGTAACTCTAGGCTGGTTCGCTGCGCGGTGCTTCCTTCTTCCTGCCACCCCGTTCTGTGGAACTCTCTTCCGGTTTGCGGTTTCAGCGGAGGTTTACCACCCCTTAACTCCTGCGTCTGTGCTCATCTGCGTAGTTTGCGTTAGTTGATGAATATCTGAGGTGTGCAACACCCCCTCCTTGAATAGGGCTCTGACGGTGAGTGGTGGTGACAACTGTAAATATATATATATATATATATATATATATATATATACATATATATATAATTTTTTATATGATATATATATATATATATATATATACATATATAATAATATATATATATATGTAGATCATATTAATTATATATTATTATAAATATATATATATATATATATATATATATATATATATATATATATATATATATATATATATATATATATATATATATATATATATATATATATATATATATACATACATACATACATACATATATATAAATATATATATATATATATATATATATATATATATATAATATTTATATATATATATATATATATATATATATATATTGTTTGTTGTCCCCAGCTCCCCAAATATGAGAAACTGGATACCTCGAGATATTATGTCACCACAGCAAAGCGTTCACAGAGATCCGTTAGAAAAAAAATTGTGAAGTTGTGTCTGATGTCCGTCAAGGAGCAGCAGTATAGAAAGGGAGGTCCTGTATTGTCATTAGTCTGGAGAAAAACATCCTTGACAGAGGGTGAATGGTGTTTTATTTATTTTAAATTTGTATTTTTGAAAGGAGGAATGGGTAACCAGAGCTGATAAGGACAGCTTTAAACTGGTTCGATGATTCAAAATTTGTTCCCTTGGGAATATTTCTGGTTACGTGTTTGCAGTATAGTGTTATTTTGATATGAGGAGATCATTTTTAGAGGTAATTGTGTGTGATTATGATTAGTAATGAGAGTATTTGAGGGTGAGTTAGGAAGTGTGTAGTATATGTGAGAAAGTATAATGCAAGTGTGATTTTTTTTCTCTTAGGTTAGGGGGTTGTTTTAATGTTTGTTGCAGGAAGTTATATATAAATAGTAATTTACTGTAAATTGCCAATCTTTCATGTCAAGATGGGCTTTTAAATAGAGAATTTTGTTTCAGTTAATAAATGATCAATGGGTATGGAGAAGAGATAGCCTGGTATTATTCTAAGAGCTTTATTTTGTACGGTTTGTAATTTATTAATATTTTATTGTGATATTGTGGGACAGGTGATGCATTATTTAAGAAGGGGCTGATTTATTGTCTGTATACTATTGTGAGAGTTTCTTTCTTTTGGGTCAAAGTATGTTTCAGTTAGTGTTTTAAGTGCATTTAATTTATGTGTGACTCTTGATGTGATGTTGTTAATGTGGTGGGGATTGTCATATGAGTGTCAAAGGTCAAACCTAGAATGGCAGGAATTATTGCTGAGAGAGAGAGAGAGAGAGAGAGAGAGAGAGAGAGAGAGAGAGAGAGAGAGAGAGAGAGAGAGAGAGAGAGAGAGTCTACTGTTTAATAGGAATATTGCTGGGTGGGTGTTAAATTCTCCTGGTTCAAGGGTGAGTAAATTTTGAGGTGATGCAGTCATTCTATTTGTTATTAGCCATTGTTGAAGTTTGTTTTTATATTGCTGCAGCTTTTTGCAAGCTCTATTTATATAAGGACTTTGAGCTGTTACTATTAGATCATCAGCCTAACTATTAATTTTTTATAGAAGGGGAAGTGGAATGAGTGAGGTCATTCATAAAATGGTTAAAGAATTTAGGTGAAAGAATAGCTCCCTAGGTAACTCCATTAAATTATATGTGTGAACGTGGAAGGAGTGTCATTGAATGACTCGAATAGGAAATTTGCTCTTATTTTTTTTTGTCTCTGATGGTTATATTTGTGTTTAAGACTTTGTCTACCTAAAAGGTGACGGGGAACTGTATCGAATGCCTTGTTGCTACAAGGAGAGAGAGTACGTCTAGTATGGCCTAAATCCGTGAGAATATTTTGAGATATTTCAGTTATATAGGGGTGCAGCAGTAGAGTGCTTATATGGAAAACCATGATGAGAGTCTGATAGATGGATAATTGGGTAAATTCTATTGAGGATTATTTTATAAAATACTTTGGATATTGTGGAGAGTAATGATATAGGTCTTTGTGATGCAAAATTTTTTGGTTTTAATATTGTTTGGTTTGTTTGGGTTTTAATATTATTATATGGGCATGCTTCCAAAAAGATGGTAGAGTGTTGGTTTGCGATGAAACGGTAGGTAATTGTGTTAGGTCTGTGTGGTATCATTGGTACCTATGTGTCTGATGTGAATAATGGATATATTGTCGGGTACTACTGCTTGTAAATATTTATGGTTTTTAATAAAGTTGAAGACTTCTAAAAGAGCGTATGGTTTTTTTTTTGGCTGGTTTTCAAAATTTTAAGCCGTTTCATAAAATTATTTGTCTGTTAGTGGGGTTTGTGACTAATTTTTGTATAGTGTGACAGAATAATTTCATTGTTTTTTTTCGGTGGGGCTGGAAACTTTTTTCTCTAAGCTGTTGACAGATTATTTATTCTATTATTGAGGTCCATAATTTAGTTTAATTGATTTTTGATTTGGTTATCAATTTTGTTTTGAGGGAGTTTCTTTCAATGAGGGTGTCAATTTCTGGTAAATTGGGGTTGAGTTGTTTACGGTAGCCATGTGGGATGCATTTTTGGGATTTTTTGAATTATTTAATATATATATATATATATATATATATATATAAATATATATATATATATATATATATATATATATATATATGAAGTATGCACGAAAAACGCTGGCGCCTCACGATAATGCGAAAACTATTAACACTCCATCCCGATTGAACGAAGCAAC
>JABUQX010087018.1:0-15110 GCA_015478945.1 Trachelipus rathkii
TTTTGATTGTTTTCATTCAGCACTTCATTTGAGTCGTCTTTCTCGAAAAACGTTGTAAATTAATTTTCACTTTAATCAAAAATGGAGGACGACGACTCGCTTAACGAGAAAAGTTCTTAAAAGAAAGCAATACTTAACGATTAATAAAAATAAAAATTTGTTTATCATTAATTTTTAAAATTCTGACTTCAAAATTATAAAATAGATAATTAATCATCATTACCTAGTTTGGAAAACTATACATTAAATGAAATTAAAAACTATCAACTCATTAATTGTTAGGTTTTATTGCAAACAGTTTATTAGACAAAAAAAATAATGAAAAGAATATACTTTTATAATATATAGACGAAAATCGAACTCTTCTTTCTCTCAATGATCCATGATAACTATTTCCAAATAGTATTTGAAGTTGAAAAAGTTCAATTCTCTTCTCTAAAAGAAATGTTGTCAAATTTTTCTCTAGTTCCTTCATTTTTGCAAGCATATTTATGGACCTGTGTATTTTTCGCCTAAGATTATTGCACTTTGCATCGTCGTATTTAAGGTTAGACTATCACGGCACATCTTCTATTTTTTGTCTAGAGTAAATCTCAAAATCGGTCAACAAATTTTAATCGTCGGGTCGATATCGGGGCTCCTGTTTTTCATTCTTCTGGGTTGTTCGAACGTGTTCGGTTTTTCCTGCGAGCGTGATCATTCAGATTGCGTTTTGGGTGGAATTTTCACTGATTATATACGTATCTCTCTGAAATTGAATTTATTTACATATTTAAATATATTTTATATCATTAAAAATCAATTTTTTATCAATAAATTTTAAATTTGGTAATATTTTATCGAGGTTATTTACTTTTTTGCGGGAAGATACTTATATATTTGGACGAGAACTCAATGTAAAGCAACGAAGTGTTTTTCACATTTTTATCGTTTCTCGAGATGTATAACACCGGATGTTTTACGATGGAAGAAACATTCAGCTAACTAACTGCTTCCAGCTAAAAAAATATTTGACCGGACTAAACGTAGGAGAAATCGTGCTAAAATTGAAAGGGCTTCACTCACCGTTGGATTCAGATGATATATATAATAGAGTATTTAGTGAATTCACAAAATTGATACGTGCCGTAGATTGCGAATCAAAAAGAAAGAGTAATTTCGAAATGGATAATCCTGAGCCCGATGTGTGTGGCGTAAAGGATCCAGAGAACGATAATGAAATTAATCTTCGGCCCAGGAATGAAAGTATTTCGGCTCGCGATGATAAAAAACTAGAGCCCGTTTATGATATAGAGAAACGAGGGATCCCGAAAATTAAGGAGAACTACGCTGGTGAAGAGCGCGCCAGTGATCCATTTCGAGTTAAAATTAGCGAAGAAGAAGAAGAAGAAGAAGGCCTGGGCCGATATATTGAAGAACTACTTTCTAAAACTTTCGACGATTCACCAAAACCCGATCGGAAAGAATTAGAAGAGGAGGAAGAATCGGGCGTCTCTCTAAGCGAGAATGAAAATCTTTTTCAAGCGAATAAACGATGGAACGAAAACGCAGATTTAAACACGCGCTCGAAAACCCCGACGAAAGTGACTTTTTCAGATAATGTTGAAATATATTTAGCCGATGATCGCGATAGAAAGAGTCCTTGGGAAATGTTTGCGAGGGATCGAGCGAGATTTCATAGAAGAATTAACGAAACAAAATATACCTTAAATCGCGTTTTAAGTCACGAACATCGACGCAAAGTTTTCAATAGATTCGAGCGATAGTAACGCAATAACCGCGAATAAAATATTTATATATTACGACGATAAAAATCAAGTTCGTAAATACTAATTAAACATTTTGAAAATAGAATGAAAAATACATTTTATTTTATTATTTAGAAATTGTGTCATTGTAGATGGGATCACGACAAAAAAATCTTTCCACTCATCAATCAATCAATTAATGATTTCAAATACTTTTCTCTCAGATACATTATTAATTAAATCGAGTGAAGTAAAAACATTTTTATTTCTTTTAACTTTTTTCAACTTGGTTCGATCTTTTAATGTTTGACTTTTTGGAAAACCACTGCATCGAACTTTGTTTCACCTGTTGCAAAACGACACTGACGCAAAAATCAACAAGGCCGTTGTTTGAAGAACGATCAGAAGAGAACCAGGTGGGTGTAAAAATTAAATATAGATGATGTATTTATTTACATTTTTTTTATTGGCATTGGTCAAACTAGAATGCGTGATGTGCTCTAGTCGCTTCGTTTCGTCGTCGTCGTCGTCAGTTCCGACCTTTTGAATTTCTCGCGATTCATTCGAAGGACCGAATAAGGGAGAGTAAATATTTCTGTAGATATAGGCGATTATTATTAGGGATTAGTAGCGTCTACAATCCGACTCGCTTAGACGCCCGAAGAGTTAAAAGCGCGCAGGCGATCGCCGCTCCCGTGGCGAGCGCCGGACTATCGTAAATTTTAGCCGTGAGTTTCCCGAACATGTTCTTTCCCGCGGCGAGGACCCCTTCGCCTACCGAACTGACGACCTTACCGACGATTCCCACCGAAAGGTCGGCCGCGGCCTCTAAGACGCCCATGGCTTTATCGCAGGTGAGGCTCGTTCCTTTTTCCATTTTTGAAACGTCGAATTTAGTAGAAAGCGGAAACCCTCGACCGAAAGACCCCCACCCCCCGCATTTGCCGTACGCTCTCACGTCGTTGGCGCTGCAGTGAGAGTACCCCTTAACCGGAGCGTAAAATTCGTTGTCGTAGGAATAAACGTTGCCTTCCGAGGGGTTCTCGTTCTCCCAAAGCTCGATTTCAGTTTCGAAAGGGTGCTTTCCTATTCTTACTTCGCCGTGCGAGGATTTGTCGTCGCAGGAGAATTCGATTATTTTTTCGGACTCTACGCGCCCCGGAATGTTCGGGTTCACGCGATTCAGGTGACAACCCGAGCTCCCGTACAAATGCGGGATGACGATTAACTTGAACGCCCCGTAAACTACGCCGCCTACTATAAGGTACCTCGCGAATCGCGTTTTAAGAAATTTGACGGTCCCGATCTTGACGCCCTTCATGGCGTTCGCGAAGGCTTTATCCATTAAACGCAACGTTTTGCTTTCTTCTACGAATTTTTGGAGTCGAAGGTCGTCGCCGCTCCTCGGCGGGTACGCCGGGGACCGCTTCATTTTGTCGTTCATTTTTATCTCTTCCGGGGTGGCGATTTTTTTTAAAAAATTGTCGCATTTTGAGCTATGTATTTTTATGTTCGGTTCGGGGAAGTCCTCTAAATTTCGTAGTCTGGTGATGTCGTCGAGAATTTTCCCGTGGCTCGGGTTCAGTTTGACACCGAGCTGTTTCATGAATTGGGTGTGCGTAATTTCGTTCAGTTTCAGGCGCGTTATCTCGTCCGACAACAATTTTTTCGTTTTCTTGATTCGTACGGGGTGAGTTTTCGTCAAAGCGTCTTCCGGCATGTGATTTAAAATACTCTTCCGAAGCGCCTTTTCGTAACTTTGCTCGGCCATTATATTTTTTACATCTTTCTTAATTTTCATAGATGGAAACGCGTCTCCTTTTACTTTCGGTATTTTTAAAGCCGTGTCTAAATAGGAATTGATGATCCTGGAGGTGAATGCTCAATTTTATTTAAACGCCGCGTGTTAATTACTTCTTTTGCTCTCAGACGATAAAAACTGGAAGAGTTACACACGAAAGACGAATTCTCCGAAATCGAGCGCTCTCATCGTCGTGGTCGTTTGTCGTTTTGTCGTGGTCCGTTTTGGTCGTGGTGGTCGTCGTCCTGAACGATTGGGGGATTCCTCCTACCGACAGCTGTTCTTTCTTCTCCGACGATGTCATTGTCGCATTCATCTTTACGGTGAGCAGGGAGAGGAGATGGGAGCGATAATGCCGCAGACGAGGCGGGTTTAAGAGGCGAAGACGAAGCGGCGCCCCTCGTTTCGATGTAAACATCGCCATCGCGTTTATCACAACCTTTATCGCGGGTATCGCATTTCGTGTACACGATTTTTTCGGCGAGTTGTAATTTTTCGGAACGACTATTATCTCTTAAACCCTTTGCGCGCGTCTCGTGGTAATCTCGGTTTTGCTTTTGCTCCTTAAACCCTTGTCGAATATCGGTGGGTTTATTTTCGTTCTTGCCGGTATCGTCGTCGTCGTTGTCGTCGTTTTCCGCGCTGACGCGATTATTTTATGATATCTGAAAAACGCACTCCTTTGGATTTCTGAGTACGTTGCCGATATAAAAAAACGTTGGAACCTATATTGCTCTTCGCCAAATTTCGCGTAATCCTCCTCTCCTCTCAGCCAATAAGTGTTCTTTGAATTTCATAAATCGCTTGAAGATTTTGTTTCCGCGACAATTTATCGATATAACCTCGCACCCTTCGTCCTCCGACGCTCGTCGATTTTTTGGCTGACGAGCGTATCGCTCCTCCGCGAAATCATTTTTCCAATCAGAGAAATCATGGTAGTTTCTTAAATTATATTTTCCGTTTTTCCTAAAAAGAAATCGCGGGTTTTTGTAATGAGTATGGGTTCGTTACAGTTCGCGCATACGTTCAGGGTCGCGAAGATCGTCTGAGATAAAAATCTCTGGAAGTAGTAAAATTATCGAAAGAAAAAAAATATCGGGTAGTAAAAAAGTTTTAATCGAGGGGTCGGGGTGATTCACGATTGTGTTTTAAACGGAGCGCGCCCCCTTGGTTTTCTTTGATTTAATTCTCATCAGCGTACTTAAGACGAGCGTTCGATATTTTTTCTTCATAATGAAAAACAAATAGATAGATTAAGAGAAGTTTGTTAAAATTTGAAAAAAATTAAATACGATTCTTTATATCTTTTATTTAATATAAACTTTAACGCCTAATATTAAAATAGAATATAATATTAGTAATTACTAACAATGTATTTTGTTTGCTCTTTTGTAAAGCTAATGAGGAAGGATTTAGTCGACTCCGCTGGCGCGAGAGATTCCTTATTATTGCCGTTAAAAAGAAGCGTTTCGAAATTCATTTCTCATTAATTCAATCGCCCGCCATGGAAGCCAATGACTCCCCCTCGACGTCGTCAGAACCCAAGAAACAGAGATATGAGAAGGATCTTGACAACCATTTTGACGTCACAAAACAAATTGTCGAACAGTACGAAGAAACTCTCAATACATTTGACGGCACGACCCTGCAATATTTATTGGACGCGAAAGAAAACGCTCATAAACTAATGACTGAAAGAGGTGTGACCATACCCCTTTACGAAGACTCTATGGTTTACATCGATCCAGAACACGATGATATTTTTTGCAAAAGAAACTTTTTTACCAAAAAGTATAGGTTTTCGCTGAACGAAGATGAAAAATGTCCGGTCATCTTCAGCTACTCTCACTCACCCAACATCGCGATTTACGCGTGTCTAGACAGCCTTTACGCGGTGACTGAAGAGAGAACTAAATACGAAAAACCCTATTTTAAAAGTTATATTTATGGGGCATTAACAAAAATCAAATACCTAAATCACGCCAGAAATGAAACGAGGGATCACAAAATATATAATGAAGAGTATAAGATATTCGACTTGATTAGCGAGAAAGAGTATATTTTAAAATATTTTCAAAATGAAAGGAAAATGCTTTCGCTGGAAATTAAGAAAAACCGCTCTTTTATGGAGCGTGGCGTGAGCGAACTTTTAACACGCATGCACGATAAGGACGCGCAAAAACCGAAGGACTCTACGCTGAAATTGACGTTTCATCAGATCGATCTACGTTCCTCGCGAATCAGTTCTAGAGCATTGGGGAATGATGATGATAATCAACACATCATCACCCGATCCACCGCCACCGCCGATATTAAAATAGGGGCCACGAAATTAAAAATAACCGAAAATATTTTCAGTTCTTCAATAATATTATCAGCGACCGCGTATGAATTTGAACCGAAGAATGAAGAAATAAACGACGAAGGCCTCGCCACAGACGATGATCACCCATCAAAAGGTTTGTTCGACGGATCATTTTTCAACGAAGAAATTAATCTAGGTTTGCCGACTATTTTTTCTAAAGAAAATTGCGATTGGATATTTGAAGACATTAAAAAATCGGAAATCAGACAAACGGGAGTTTTCAAGCAACAGGAGGGCGTCCGGGAATACTTGTTTTCACTTATAAATCGAAGAAAACCTGACGAATCCCGCAAAAATGGATCTAACGCTAAAAAACTTAAAAGAATGGTCAACGGTCACTTCAGTTTAACCTTTTCGATCGATGTCTTACTGGAATCGAACATCCGCCTCCACCCACCCCTCGTCGAACCCGAATGTAGTTCGAAGGAATCGGAAAATGTCAAAGAAATATTATTCGAAAAGGAAATGGTTCGAAAAGGATCTGCAAAATGAAATGGACCAAATTTATGAAGCCGATAACAGTTGTAATTCACACGAAACAGAATATTCTGTTCGACTTAACCGCAAAATTCGGCAAAGCGATCACCTGAGCTCAAGGAAACGCAGAAATAATCGAAAACATTTGCTTTCGATGAAAATTCGATCGTTCAAAATTCAACGGACGGTGGTGAATATTTGATTTTTAGACCCGTTTGGTATGGTACAAGCTACTTGTGACATTTCCCCGATTCACGAAATGATGAAAGGAATAAAGTAATACTTTCATTTTCACGTCCACTCGATCGTCTCTGCAAGCCCACTGGGATTTTTCCTTCCCCTATCTTTGAAATATTCAAATGACTGCAGCTTTTTAAAGAAAATTCACATTCTGGTTCGGAACAAACTAAGCAGCCTGTTTTGAAAAGGTGATGAAGCCTCGTGGAACCCGGCGACCTTTTCAATATTGATTAACAAATCATCGACCGTAAATTACAACGACGCATTGAAGTACATTATTTCTTTTTCAAAGGGAGTTAGTTTCGATTACAAAAAGAACGAGATCGATTTAAACTTCATTTTTAAAGATGATAAAAACGTCAGTACCCCCAAATCTCTTTTCAATTTCAGTAGATACCGAATAAAAATTCCTAAAACGAAGTATACCTTCGCTAACATAAGACTAGAGAAATGTTTAAAGGAAGCTTACATGCCCCATGCCCCATATGTACGATACTATAAAATGTACGGACGATACTCTCGAAAAAATCGATAAGTCCATGAAAGCCATTTTAAAAAACGTAGATTCCATTTGCTCAAAAGGTAAAAAACTAGATTTTAAAATTATTACTACTAAAAACAAAAACAATAAAAGAAAAAAAAGCAGCGAGGACGATGGTAAAGGGAACAAGAGAAAGAGAGAACAAGAGGAACAGCTGTTAAGAATCGAGGAACAGCCAGAGGAGCATCGACCACGGGCAAACCGACCGGATCCAAAAGAGGATCATGAAGAACCACGTCGAAATCCCGATATAGCCCTAAACAGCAAAAGTAATTTCAGAAAAGAAATATTTCGGAAAATTAATCCGACAGCGATAGTAAAAATAAACGTAAAAAGATCGAGTTCGAGCCCCCCTGTTTTAAAATCTCTTTCTTGAGTAAAAATTTTGGAAAGCATTCTGGGGTCGAAAGGCGTCTTCTTTCGTCCGAAAGAAAGAAAGTATATGACAAGCACTGGAAAGAGAGCAGCACACACCACCCGAAATAATTAATGTCAAATATTGCCGGTTTTCTCGGATCGAATCTACAATCGACGACGCTTCAAAACTTTCAAATAGCAAAAAAAAGCGAGACACTTTGAAACGGAGGAAGGAGATACAGCTTACGGACGTATGCTCGATGGAATTTATTTCAAGCAAGGACGAAAAAGAGGGTAATTCCTCAAATGATCATTTAAACATAAAAGAGAAAGAGAAGGTATATGAAAAAACCAACGAGGGAAATAATTCGCAAAGTCTTCGCGATGTCCCTACTAGCAGCAGCAACAGCGCTCTTCACGCTACAGTTGAAATGATCGAAAGTAAAAGCAATCCAACCACCGATCAAGCGACTGATTTCCCTAACCGAAATTTGGCTAGCCAAGAAAAGGTTCGCTTCGACGAATGTATTCAAGACACTGTGAACAGTTTGCTTAGTTTACATGTGTGGGCCAGCCAGGGAAGAGAAGGAAGAGTCGGAAATGAAAATGGCGATCGTCCGAGCGTTTTACCTTTTCTTAACAACGTTGCACCCTTTCGAGAAAAAAAGAAGGCTGACGATACGCAAAAGCCCGGTCAGGAGCGAGAAAATGATGATGATGACAATCCCCAAAGACGGGAGGAGGTGGAAAGAGGAAATGTTGCTGAGCCCATATCTCTGGAGCGGGAGCGGGACGAGGCTGACAAAATCCAAATACAACAGCAGAATCCAGAAAAAGTTCATGACGCCGAACAGTTTCAAGAGCAATGGCTGCAAAAGGTTGTTGCATCCGACCAGCAGCAGCACCAGCAGAACCCGAGGCACCAGCAGAACTCGCAGCAACAACAACAGCAACAGCACCAGCAACAGCACCAGCAGCAGCAACATCACCAGCAGCAACAACAGCACCAGCAGCAACAACAGCACCAGCAGCAGCACCAGCAGCAGCACCAGAAGCGACAGCACCAGCAGCAGCGTGAAAAAGAGCTGGAACGAATATATAATATTGCGGAACCTTTGGAAACTATTTCAAAATCCGACCTACATTCCATTCTGGCAAACTATATTCCTTATGAGCAAATTATTCGAGTGTAATAAAACGATAACTCACATATATATATATATATATATATATATATATATAGAATAATATATTATATAAAATAATATAATATTTCAGGTTAAGTATTTACGTATTTTTTCATACAATCAAAAATTGTAATTAGCGATGAGTCATATATATATATACTGATAATGAATCTACCTTAACTCAAAATGATAAAAAAGAAAAAAAAGCGTTGCTGAGAGAACTATTTTTTTTCACGTGGTCGTTCTTGAACAGAAGAAACTAGTGAGGAACGAGCAATAAATACGCAGTGTATCAGTGAGCGAGTGTGTAATAGAGTGTCTGATTATGCCTTATATTACTTCTATGTGCACCGTTCTCTAGCTCAAATCGTGATAAGTCAAGCATGATTAGAAGTAGTAGTTGAGTTAAGCTATTAGTAGCTGATGCAGTTGGCAGTGTGAGCAGTGTATAATATGACGACAGTTGAAAGCGTGAGACAGTGTAAAATGCTGAGACTCAGTGAAAGCGTTAGGTTATCAGCAGTGTGAGTAGTCCTTAGAAGACGAAGATAATTTACAATAAAATAATCAGTCACTCGAGCAGTATAATGCACATAACGTGAAGAAAGTAAAATTACAGGAATCGAAAGTCGAGAAGGTGAGTAACGTATATACTTCACATACAAAGTGATTACGGAGAAGAAAGAAGAATAAAAGAAGTAAGAATGAAGGTTGATTAAAAAGTATTTAATAATGATGGATGTTGGCGAACTGAATATAAAGAAAATTCAAACGACGCTAAATGTTGGCGGAGGGAGGGTGGCGGTGGTGGAGGCAGAAGAATATCCGACTGAGAATTTGAAGCAGAAGTCATAAACTAAGATTATGTATAATAAGTAGTAGAGAAATAATCTGATAATAATATATGAAGAGTATTTATGAAGAAGAATATAATGTAGAATATATAAATATGTGTAATGCGGACTACTTTCAGTTATGAAGTTTTGAGTTATAATAATATATATAAATATATCATATTCATATAAAATATATTTGAGAGTATTGATTTTACGCATTAATACTCGAGTATTTTTTATAGAGTTCCGAGCGACGTGTTTTTTACCTATCTATCGGGAAAAACCTGAATTTCGAAGTTTTTCAATTTTTACTTCGAGCTCAAATTTGAAATTTTCACTTATATAAATTTTCGCTGAAAATTAATTAGGGAATTTATTATCCAAATTTTTTATTTTTATATTATTAGATATGTATTATTGAAATATTTTATATATAATAAAGGTTAAAAATATATTAAGGCATGTAAATTAAAAAATATTTGACCAGTTGTAAAAATATGAAGAAGCAATATAATAAAAGGTCAGTAGAGTGTATGGAATAGTTACAATATACATAATTTTAATGTTAATAAAATTATATCATCTAATAAATTATTTATTATTAACATTTATCCTAACTTCTATTTTTACCTTCAATATATATATATATATATATATATAATAACCGTTATTTTCCTCCGCGATATATAATTTTCCAGAATAATGGTAACGGCTGTATTCAAATATTATTTTACGTAATTTGAGGCTTCACGGCACTATCCATGATGAAAGATTATTTCGGTAGTATTCAGATACTTTGTAATATCTTAAATTCAATTTCTTCTTTATCACTCGTGCGTATTTCACTTATCTCTCTTCATCTTCTTATACCGGATACAATTACTTTATCTTCATATTTACGCATTTCAGTTTTGTATGGTAAATTACTGGAATCTTTTTTCATATCTAATCTTTTTATATGGTCATAACCTATAATCTTCATCATCTTTATCTCCCACCACATTTTCGTACGTATGAAGCCCTAGTGTACGCAGGGTTGTTAAATTTAAAGTGATTAACTTCCAATCGCTTTCGGACAAAAGATATCTCACTCTACTTTCCCGCTCTTTCAAGAGAACGTTGCCTAGGCGTAAATATTTACCATTATATTGATCATAATTCTCGTTTTTAAACCCAGTTATAAAATCGATCAGTCCAATACTTAAGTCATATTCGTCCACGCCTCGTTGTAGAACGTGAGTAATTAATTTTCTCGATGTATTATTTGTAATGTTATGTAAAATGATGACGTGCGAATTTGTTGGTAAGCGAAAGGGAGATTTTTCTTTAGTTATATGAATGCAAGGCTTTATATTTTCAAAGTATTCCGGTCCCCCGCTGCACACTCGCTTAGAAAATTTTATGCTCTTGATAATATATATGCAGAGCTTTTCCACTAAATCGTAGTCAAGATCGAAAATAAGAAACGCGCAAAACCGAGGTTCAAATTTGTTCTTTTCTGAATATTGAACCCCGGGGTGCAACCAAGGGAACTTTTTGTAGTCCATTTTTCCGGTAAGGAACTAAATTTGAAAGTGAATATAAAAAAGGTCGGATCTCCTTATATTGAAAAGGTTTAACTAACTAAAATGTCTTTAAATATTAATAATTTTATTTTATCTAATCTAATAAAATTAATATTCAAAAGCGAATAAGTGATTAAATTAATTAATGGTTTTGAATAATACAAAACAAAACAATACTTATTCCCCGGCCTCTTCCTCTTCGTTTCCGCCGCCAAAATCGTATTCGTAGCGCATGCTAAATCTATGCTAATACTAATTTTGTTTTATCTATATCAGGTTACGTATAAATAATCTTAATGATAGTTTTTAAAAAGAGTATATATATAAAGGTAATTTAAAGTTTATGATTTAAATATTAATTTAAATCGTAGATATTTGTTCGTATTATGATAATTTTTATTTTCTACTACATTTGCAGTTATTATCCATAAAAAAATGCTCATGCTTTTATTTTAAAAAGTACCAGCTGCTCTATATTGATATATTATTGTCTACATAATTCTCGTTAATAATATTTATTCACACTATAATCAGTCATGTAATTTAGATTTCTCCAAATATATTTAATAAGTTTTTTTATTTTTATGATATATACTATATATATATCTACCTTAGTTCAATATTTAACTCATAGGTGACGATTTTCATCATTGTGTGAATTATTATATATAATTATATTGTTAGCTAGATTTGCATAGATCTACTATAGACGTGTAAGATATTATAGCACGTGAGGGTTAAACTTTATTATTCACACCTACTCATCTTTACTTAGTTAGATATTAGTGAATAACGGTAAGTATTTATTCAAACTATTAGAGTAGCTATTATATATATATATATACCGTACCTTTTCAATATTTGTTACCTTAGGGAAAAGATGTCTTATTAAATAGTATTATATATATCTAAAATCTTTGCATAAAGTTTCAAAAATCTACAAGTCCAAATAATGATGAGAGGGCGTCAAATAATCTAGGAAGGGTACTTATCAAAGAAATTTAGTAATATCGATTTTTCTTCTCTGGTGTATCCACTGAAAACTGTTAAACGTTATGAGTGCTGATTTTATTTTATTCTATATATATATATATATATACTTATTAGTTAAAAGTGAAACTATATAATCTTGTATAATGGTAAATTATTTTATTTTAAAAACCTTCACTGACTACTTATTGTTATATATAGTATAAAGAGTAATCCTGTTATGAATATACTTTAAATACTTTAATTAAAATAAGATTTAATGATGTTAAAACACTAATTTAATACTCTAAATTCACTAATATTATAAACTAGATATAACAATTAATTAATAATAATAATAATAATATAATATAATAATAATATATTAATATAAAATAATAATAATATAATAATTATATATAATAATTAAATTTAAATTAATATATAAAAAATGAATATAAAATATATAATAATAATTAAATCTAATAGAATTAATTAAATAATTAAATAATTAATAATTAAATTAAAAATTAATATTAAATTAATAATTAAATAAAATAAACTACTAATATATTCACGTAGAAAAACAATGAGAGAAGTATTATAAAAGAACATATAACGCTCACATGTACGTTTAATAAATAGCAATAAAAATGAATAAATATTTATTATATAATATTCATTTATTACATTTGTGTTCTATTCCAACTAAGTGTGCAATGTACGTAGTCTTAGCTCTTCTAGGGGTGAGTACCCAATAAATTATTTGATGCAGCCGATCACAATGGGAATTCTGAGATGAAATGAACCGTATATTAGATATAAATAATTAATATTTATGGTAAGGTAGATAAAACGACTGAATTAGCAAGTAGTAAAGTGAGAGTGTACTATACTTGACTTTATAAAACGACTCATCACTATTAGTCATGCACCGTATTTAATATTCATAGACGTAAAAAAATACGAAGAAATTTTTATTTATACGTATATGTATTATTCCACGTGTCATTCTCCAGTGTTGGTAAATTTGTAACTTTTAATTTTTTACTCTCGTAGTAAAAGACGTAATAAAATAATCGTATATTTATACTACTCACTATTCAGAATAATGAAAAAAGTAAAAAATTTGATATATACTTCGTAAAAGAATGTGAGATATATTTTAGGAATTCAAACGAGCCTACCCGTTACTATTAACGAGAAACTATATCGTATATATTGTATCCATATTAGCGTAAACGCTAATATAGTGAGTATTTACGAGCCGAATTAAGGATAATCTATACTGCAGATTTATGTACGATACTTATAATATTTACTCACCCGCAGTTATGGTCAGTTTTAACCTACTAGCTATTATAGGTCACTGTTATCTGTGTCTATTAGGTATTACTGCTACTCAACGTATGTTAAGGTATTAGGTGAAGGGAGAATAATAACCTAAAAAATAATCTACTATCCTTAAACGTGAGTATTGCCATAAATGAATGCTCAAGAATCACATACTAATACGCTTCTATATCATATTGAGGTAATAGCTCAAAATAATCACGATTATAACCGATAAAATATATATAACTCGTATATAGCTTTTTCATATCGATCAGTAAATATATAATATATGATATATATATTACTTATATAAAAAAGAATTAAATTGGAATTATTTCTGAAGTGTCTTTCTTTCTCTAGTTTACATTCACGGGCTTGTTGGCTATGAGAGGTGGTGAGTTTGAATATAGTAGTCAACCATTTTGTAAAGTTTCATCGTTGATAACTTCGTGAAGGAATTTAAGGTATATGTGGTATTCGACTCGATGAAACGAATAAATAATAATAATAATAATAATAATAATAAATATATCTATTAGTGCGTGCTTCAAATGTCACTCTAATCTCTTAATTGTATATTATGAAGTAATTATGCTTTAAAATTCTAAAAATACCAAAAGTTTCAATCATCCGTTGAATACCTTAATATATATATATATATATATTATATATATAATATATATATTTTGACAATTTACTGACAAGAATTTATATAGCTATAATCATGTATTTACATGTCATTTCTAAATAAGTCAGAAAAAAGGCATTATTTGAGTTTACGCTAGGAATGGATGTATAATAATGGCGGTGAGCTGAGGTAGCTATAAATAGCCTACCGCGGGCGCTCGAGCGTATATTTCGTACATAAATTAAAAAGCTTTAACCCTCATTAAATAAAGTCACATATAAGTGATATATGTAGAAAGGGGGCGAAATAATAATCAAATATACGAGAGATATATCGTCATAGAATACATATATATATATATAAGTGCGTTTACCTTTCACGATAGTATATTAGTAGAAAACATATAATTTGTTAACCGATCGAAATCGGGAGACATTATAGCTATAGCTAGTAATAATTGGTTCTTTATATCAGTTATATATATAGACATATATTATAATATGTTTCGTATATATATATATATATAAAATAAAATTCGTTTATTATACATTAATTCATCGTATAATTGGCTGGAATAGTGACGTGTTATATTAGTGTTAGTACATACTAAGATAAAATAATAAAGCTATGATTTAGTGTATATGATCCGTAAATTTCACTATTTATATATCTTTATTTCCCGTATATATATACGAATTAAATTTTTTGTGGCAACTGTAAAAATGCATATAAGTGATACATATTCACGTATTTGCAATATATTAGTTATTAATAATATATATATATACGTTACTACGTGAATAATAAAGTAATTGTTTTATAGGGAAATAATATTTACCTTATTACTATAATAATATATATCATATACTAATCAAAATATTTTAGCTCCGACTATATATATATTATAGACGTATAAGGAATATGAATATGATATTATATATATATATAATAGATATATACACGTAACACCTATATATATATATATACTAGTTATATATATATATATTATATATATATATATATATATATATATATATTATATATATTATGTATATATATAT
>JABUQX010087019.1:0-7500 GCA_015478945.1 Trachelipus rathkii
AATGTCATAATTTTTGCCTAGACGGCCAGCCAACATTTCTGGGGTTCATATACATATTTCTCATATACTTCAATTTTTCTAAAACCTTCTCCAAATTTGCAACATGCCTCCAAGCTCCGCAACTGGCGATTAGAGTGATCTAAGTAAACAAAACATCTTTATATTCTCCAGAGCATAGATCGACAGAGGCGCTGACAGGCACTAGATGAGCAATTTGTGTCTCCTTATTAAAGTAATTGAGCTATATTACTGAATGGTAAGTTAATGGTCGAATATTTCTTTGTCTCCGCGCTGATTGGTATGTTATAGTAAGCTTGCCCCTGAGATCGAAGCCGCGTTGCAATTTGCAATGTTGCAATTTCAAGATGATATTCTTAATCTTAGGCAGAGTAAAATTTGTCAGTAGGTCAGACTTTGTAGCAAGTCGCAGATCCCACGACCAAACGAATCTGCCACCGTATATTTGCAAGAGCTAGCCGGAAATCCCCTATCCGCTCTTCCCGCCGCTAAAACGACCCCTGAGTCTAATAATTTATTGATTTTCCTTCTTGGCTCCTCAAAAAGATGTTGGCTTATGCTTCTACTCCTTAATTGTATTGGCGAGCCACCAACTTCAACATGATACGGATAATTTTCCGCCAATTCACATAGAGCTTCTTCCCTTAAAGGACATTCTTCACTCTCTCTCCTCCCCCCCTCCTCAACACTACAACTCTTCCCCCCCCCCCATACTCACCCTCCGACCCCCCTCCCCTCCCTATAGTTAGTCACGTCCGATCTGTGAATGAGCAACAACGTCGTTCCTGCAGCTGTCGAAATAAGCCCCTCCCCTCCTTCTCCTGTACTTTGCGCAGATAAAACGCCATCTATCGAGCTGTTTAGTTTTTAAATTTAAATTAGGCGCTTCATAAGGATTTAGGAATAGGACTTGGTATTTCCTAATTAAATCGTTAACTAATTTATATTCGCAAAGGGGTATATTTAAAGTAACGGCAGTTAGTGGAAAGATAGAATTTCGTACATGCTTAGAAAAGTCAAAAGCCTCATTACTAAGGGAAATACTGCGTTTTGTCCTTAATAAATAAATAATTAGATGCATTTAAAATCGATAGTGAAACCGTGATTTTTAGAAAAGGCATGCCTAGAACGTTAAATTTAATTCTGCAGCGTAAGCATGTACGTCATAAAGTCTGTTGATAGAGAAATTTTAATACCCTTGTTATTAAACCTAGATTAAAATTTTTTATTTGCGGCCCTGGAAGTGCCAATAACGGCACCCCCCTATCTAATTCAGACGCTATCACCAGGTTGATCAACTTCCAGAGTCTAGTAAATAGGATTCACTGTTAGTTTTATCCGAAACATAATATAATTTATCAAACAATCACATCTTAACTGCTGCACGATTTAGTCGAGTTGCCAAGAAAATCCCACTACAGTAAATTCACCCAGATAAGTCCACTGCATTAATCTTCTACATTTAATCGAATCCTTCAACTCATCCGCAAGAGGAAAACCATCCTCATCCCTAAAACAATCAATTACATTTCAGAAGGGGGGTTTTCACCCCCTTCATTATTAACAAGTTCATAAAACATATTTTCTATTAATAAATATGGAGTCACAAGCTGAATCGCCTCTACTCGCGCTTCCTCCCCAGTGACCTGGAGTGGGGGAACAGGTTGACTCCGTTTGGGGAGATAGCGATTCATCAGATTTGTACGATCTCTGTCCTATGATTCACAGAGTTATTGTTTTCAAAATAATTCATAAGAATTTACAAAACCGTAATCGCCATCACTATGGCTATCATTTCCTAGTTCTACAATCATTATTATTATTGTTTTATCGTTATTTTTAAAAATTCACCATGCATTGAGTTACAATTCAAAGTTGAAGATGACTCTACCCCCTGCGACTCTGTGATAAGTGACTCCTGTGGGGAGAGGTTAACTCACTAGAGGTCCCGGTCTCTGCCATTTGAGTCAAACCCGTTATCAAGACTTCTGTCTTCAGATTCATTGTTAATAATTCCCTCCCGCCGTCTGTGATTAATTTTACAAGCAATATTCCTATTCCATTTATATTTATTAATATACAAAAAATCTGTAACACCCCGATTGTCATAATTACCCTCATTATTAAAATACCTATTAATAATATTATAAGCATATATATATATATTCCATAGCATTATTAAATAACTATTATAGACAACATGTGCATTCATATTATTATAATTACCTGTCATGATTTAATATTTCATTACCTAATTATGATTACTATTATAAATAGATGCTCCTATACTAATTATTAATTTTCCAGTTACATATTTATATTATAACTATATCATTTCTGCCAAATACCTCTATGATTAAACAATTTTCCCAATTCAGAAAATTTTTCTTATTACTGTATATTTCAACCAATTCACAAAAGTTTCGCTTACTCACGAAAGCATCATTCCCCAAATACTTTTACCCCCATTTGGCCCCTCCGTTTCCCTGCTTTGAAATGATTGGAATTCTGTATGTGAGGTGGGGGAGCGCGCCGGGTTGTGAGATCACAGGCATAGACATCTGCACAATATTCACTTCACATTGAACGATTAAATGCAAGAATTCGCCTCATTGGAACCTAAACAAAGCCCTCGGTGCTTGCAAACGTCGCAACGTTGCTATATGTTGATTGATTGAAGCTCCTTCCGTCATGAGGGAGATCTGTAGCTGCTGAGGCAATCGTAATTAGAAATAGTTCTCTAATAACTAGCATCGTTAAATCCGTTATTGAGTCAAAGCTAGATAGTCGGAGCCTTTATCCTAATTACATAGTCGGAAGGAAGCTCTCTCTCTCTCATTTCAGACTGAAAAACTTCCTCTATTTGTGTCCTCAGTGATGGTGCGTAGAGTTTCTCTATTACCTTCACCAATTTGGCGTAACAATCGTCCTTCAAGGGAAGTTTCAACGAATTTGTAATTTTGCTTGGTAGTTTTGATGCCAACAGTCTGACTCTCTCTCTCTCGGATCGGTGATTTCATTAAGGTTAAAAATCATGGTCGTTTGCCGGATCCACTCTAGAGCATCAAATTCGTTGAAGTGGGGGATAGCGTTGAGGGGGAGACTCTTCCTCCCTTTCTTTTTCCCTAAGAAAGTGGGGGAAAGATGACTCCTCAATCGTTTAGCCACTCCGTGTTCTTCTTGGCTTTCGCTTTCAGATTCCGTTTCATACTGCGACGAGTCATTTTCTTCATTTACCCCTTCGGTTGGAGGGACTTCTGGGGGAGGTTGATGGGGTCTCACTGTTCGAGATCGAGTAACAAAAGCCATGTTTGTTCTTTTGGCTTGAACCGCGGGAGATTTTCTTTTTTGGCTGGGCATTTTTAGCGGTCTTTTTCTTCTTCTCGGGGATTTGGGATTGATATTTTTTTCTTGCTTTATTTAGGGGAAAATTTTATGCCTATAGCGACAGGATTTCTTTTATTTCACTCACTATTCTTCTTCGGGAAATTTGAACTTTTTTTTTTTTTTTTTTTTTTTTTTTTTTTGTGTTTTGACCGGCACTTTTTTTTTGTTATAGCGGCTTTAACCTCTTTCACGCTATACTTTTTTGGGAAAAATTGAATTGTTTCTCTTTATTACCTTCACTTTGATGGCACTTTTCACTTCATTGGTTCCGTTTAATTATTTATTTCACTGTCTAATTTAGCACTGTTTGAATAATTCACTGTTGACAGCTCTTCAAAGTCGTCAGGTATGGTGTTCAAGGTCACTAACGGGGTTATCATTTCTTTGTACGAAATCATGAAGGATTAGGAATCGTGATTACAGGTAGTTACTTCTATCTTTAATTTTCTAAAGAATAATTAACATTAAATAAAAAGTAAATGACATCAATGTTTAAAAAATTAATTAATCGATGCACATCAAGCCATCTAGTTAACACAATAATCTGGCTTAATAATTAAATCAAACGAGTCTATTATCAATATAGGTATTTTAATACCGCCTGTCTTTCCGTAATTTAGGATTCAAATATTAAAAAAAGTGGTTCACAGTTTATAATAAGATTTCTAAAAAACGGTAACACAATAAATTTATACAACCAAAACCTAATCATTTTCCGGTTCCGACAGTGCCGATTTTTTAACACACCCTCTTCTTGTAATATGGCTATCTAACTGCCTCTCTCCTTCCCCCAGGCACCCTTTTGGCACGCGTCCCTCGCGGCTGCCCATCCTGCATTTGAAAGTCGCCACATCAAAAAGAACGTTAGTGATGTTTCTTCCATACAATACAATTAATAGTCTAAAATTTGCTTCAGAAGAAAACTCCTTTTTTTAAGTAAGTGAAGATCCACACCTACCGGTGTACCAAAATAAGCAGGTGTACAAAGTTTATGGGGGAGTAGGAATCCTACTCTCATATAATACATAAACTATAGTATATATAATAATATATAATATATATATATTATATACTATATATATATATATATATATAATATAATATATATATTATATATATTAGAATGACCGAATATTCATTTTCGTATTCGTATTCGAGAATATTCGCATATTTTTATTATTCGCATTCGTATTCATCGTATTCGAAGATTTTACTAGAATATAAAACGAATATTATATATTCTCTCAAAAAAATCATTTACCAAACGTTAATACCAGAGTTGCTCACCTACCGGATATTTATTACCGTCAGTTAAGTTCTGTTGCGCACTATTCAAACTATAATAATAAAAATAATGGCAAATGACCCTATTGGTCTGGGATTATTTCGATGTCATATCCGATGAAAAGACTAAATGCAAAATTTGCAGCGTGAATTATTCCCGAAAAGGGAGAGTTACATCTAGTCTCAGAAACCAGCTAAAAATTAAACATATTGAAGAGTTCAAACGAATGTTTGAAAAGAAAGATTAAAAAAGGAAAATCGAAATGTGCTTCGAGAAAAGTAATATATGGAATGCCAATGGATGGTAGAAAACATATAATAGTAGATACCGAAAATAGCCCGAGATGATGGTATACGACGACCTTAATTCTTACGACTTATAAGGATGTTTGGTGTAATATAGGATAGTTGCTTACAGACATCTAATATTTATGTTAAAGATAGGATAACAAGAATGGGCTTAATAATATTCGTACTCGTATTCGTCTACGCGAATATAAAAGATACATATTCGTTCCACCTTTAAAATATATATATAATTATATATATTATATATATTATATATAATAATATATATATAATATATATATATATAATATATATATATATATATAATAATATATATATAATAATATAATATATATATATATATACTTATATTATATATATATTAATATATATATATATATTATATATATATATATAGTATATATTAAGGCTATTTATAAAATAAGGACTCAATGAAATATATCAATTAAAAAATGTATTCGTATTTTCAATAATTTTAGGAAAATACATTACAAATTTAGGGTAACCCTAATCTTAATCTACCTAACCTAACGAACCGAACCTAACCTATACATAACCTAACAAACCTAACCTAATTTAAACGGCAAGTCACCTCTATAATATATATATGTATATATAATATCTATATTATATATACTATATATATAATATAATATATAATATATATATAAATAATATATAGTATATATATATATACGAACTTTATGAACACTCTTGACTTATGCTACATTACTTCTACCCGCAAAAAATACACACCTTTCCCCTCCAACTCGGTAACTCTCGACCACAATCTTGTAGCTCTTAGGTACAACACTTTATCTCCAGCAGCTCCGCCCTGCCCTAAACGAACTTTCTGGCACTTCAATCGAGCTAATATGGGTGCCTTGAGTCGCTACTTCGCAAAAACTACCCGTTGGAACTGAATCGTGTTATGTTCCGGTGGACGCCTATGTATCTGATAAAAGGTAGGGGCCCGTAATCAACCGAAAGCGATGAGCAGTTCATTTCATCTCAGCTAAATATTTTCTCCTCAATACATTGTTCGACTGGCACTTTATCTCGTGCCCACCAAGGAGCAAGAAAAATTCGCTCTTAACTAACTTTCCATTCCGCCGGAATCGTCTGCAGGGAATATCATCTCGACAAGCCAAGCGTAACTTACTGACATAGGAAAATGGCTTTTTCCTTCCTTCGGTTCTCCACGATAAAAATTTCAGGCGCTTCTTGCCAAAAACATATCTACTACTCGTCGCGAATTCTGCCATTCATCACTCCTCTTATCCTTCTTGACGGCTTATTGCTTACACTCCTTCTGAAAAGGCTAATCTCTTGGAAGATTTCGGCTCCCCTTTTCCTACCCCTTCCCCTCTCAGGTGTCAAATTACCCATGATTGGGTGCATGTGATTCTGAGTTCAATGAACGTCAGGAAGGCCAGCGGCCCGTATGGCATTCCTTCCCGGGTTTTGAGGGAGTGTGCTTTGATTTGCAAGTCTGTCCTCGTTCAATCACTGCTTCTCATCTATGCACTTATTACTACTACTTTTACCTCAGTGCGGAAGCTGCTATATTCAGCCGATCCCCAATAAGGTTAACCCATCTCTTGATCTTCTACACTATCATCTATGCTCTGACTTGTATCTGTCCCATAATCTTCGAAACTCTTCTCAATTCATCATGTCCTGGTATCCTGGAATCGTCTCATTTACTTATCTTCTCAGATTAAATCAGTATGCGCTTTCTCGACGCTCGAGGCCAACTGTTGACATACTATCATATCTCACTGATTAATATCTTCTGCTTAGAGACTATAGGGAGTCTTTTGCTGTGGCACTTGACATATCTAAGGCTTTCGACTAGGTATGGCACGAGCTCCTACTCTCTAAGGCCTAAGCTACCATCTTTGGATTTCTTCCTTCTCTTGCTTACTCAGTTTGTTCATTTTTTTCTAAGAATCGTGCATTTCCGCTGTTGTCATGACGCGACCTCTTCCTCCTTGTCGTATAATTAATTGATGGTGTTCCTCAAAGGGTCTGGTTTCTATTTTCCGAACTTTATTTCTTGACTTTTCATCAATAATCTTCTTGGCTGCATTCGTTCACTGTTGTTCAAGATCATACCTATGACCATCTTTTTACACTTGCAGAGTATCAAACTGAACTGGCAAATAACATTATGCTTCCGTTCATAGCTCAAATCCTCTCACAGCGCTTCTGTGATGACATCGTGCCATAATAGGGAATCTGATCAGACATCCACTTGCCTCATCTGTATTTGGACTACAGCTTGGGAATCGGCCTCATTCGCCTTTAGAGTGTGTTGTTTTTACCTGGATAATGATTACGGATATTGGCGGATCAGCAAAAAAAAACACTGTCGCTGATTTGTTATACTTTCAAATTAATGATAAAAAATGGTTTCAGGCTGCCTTCTCCCAGTTCTGGAGAGTCGCAAGGCTTCTTCAAACTGTCCAATTTTGGTTTTCTGCAAAAATAGTCTCGACG
>JABUQX010087019.1:17500-20172 GCA_015478945.1 Trachelipus rathkii
ATTGAATTTATAAATGTCTGTCACTGGAATAGGTATTATAAGTAGTGTGCTTTTCGACTTTTCTTATCTCTCTCTCTCTCTCTCTCTCTCTCTCTCTCTCTCTCTCTCTCTCTCTCTCTCTCTCTCTCTCTCTCTCTCTCTCTCTCTCTCTCTCTCTCTCTTCCATTCACTTCTACTTCCCCTTAACATTGAAAAAAAGAAATAAAGAAATGCTATATCAGCGATGACGTGTGTTATAATCATATTCATTAATAAGTGTATATTTTACACTTTAGCATCCATATTCACCTGACACATTCATGCGATACCCAAAGTGGAGTAACACACTTATAAATAAGAAGCAGCTGTGGCAGTGTGACATAAATTCTTATTATTAATATATTTAAAATATGAAGGGATTCGGTCTGCAAATGGAGCTAAAGAATGACCGGATGGGAAATTTCAAAGATTTCATAGACAGGATTGAGCACCGCACCGCACAAGATTAAGCGTACTACGCCAAGACCACACAAAAAAAATTCTTTTCGCACCACACGGCACCTCTATGTTTCAATGTGTATCTCGCTCCGAACCGCACCACTCATCGCACCAAACCGCACCTCTTTAATTTTAAAATCTTACCGCACTGGGATAATGGAGTGGTGTGCCGCACAGCATCGCACCAAAAATGAGCGCACCACGCACCGCACTCAAAGTGTTGACCAACCCTAGTACAGAGGTTAAAGAGATAGAACAATAGCTACTGCATAGGGTTGAGGGTGTTCCACCTTCTTCGGTACAGCTGAAATGAGCTCACATTTACAGTAGGGAGGAAAAGTCGAAGATCACAATCAGAGACCAAATAGTTTACCTCGTCAGGAGGAATATAGTCATTATCGTAAGCCTTTTTAGTGGAGCCTAGAATGAAATTAAAGGTAAAGGTTTGAGAGAGGAGTTCAGCTTCAGCAGAAGGTAAGGCAGAAGTAGTTCCGTCAGAGGATACAAGAGGTGGAAAAGAGGAAAAGGTGGAGTTTGAATGAAAAGGTAGAGTCTAAAGATTATTGCATATTCCAGGAAGAAAAGAGTTTTTTTTAGAGTCACGGAGAATTGATTTTGCACGATCCAGGAATAAAATATAAACAGCGTGTAATTTTTGAGTTTGAAGACCAAGATAATTCTTGAATGTATCATTCCTGTGAAGAAATAGCTCTAAAAGAAGCAGTAATTAAAATAGTACATAAGTTTTAGTTGGGAAGGAACCGTAAATAGAATAAACACCTCCATGCCAGAGAAAATTCCCTTTGATATTCGTTCTGTACAATTCGAGGGAGTCCCTCCAAAACGGTAATCATTATAAGGAAAATAAAAGAAGTACGACTGTAAGTTCAACCAGTTAGTGACACCGAAGTACCATGACCAGTTTCCTTACCGAAGGCGGAAACCTTTCCTACAGAAGACTTGAAGAGATAGAGCACTGTAAAAAATGAGAAGATAATCGGAGGAACCAAAAGGTGGAAAAAGTACAATAGTTTAAGAAGGAGAATTAGAAGTTAAATAAAGGACTAGAATACTTGGTTCTTCTTCATCATGAGTAGGGAACTGCACAATCTTTTCAAAAGAAAAAATAGAGAAATGTAAAGCAAACTCATCTAAATCTTGAAACTAAAGGAAAGCTAGTGTCGGAGGTAAACGTTGAAAACACTCTAAATTCTGATTTCAAAAATAGAAGACGAAGAGAGAGAGAGAGAGAGAGAGAGAGAGAGAGAGAGAGAGAGAGAGAGAGAGAGAGAGAGAGAGAGAGAGAGAGAGAGAGAATGTACTCTTTCTTGGAGCTTAGAAAGTCGAAGTCAGTAAAATTGTAAAAATTTGTCAGTAGAATTTGAAGATAAATAAAGTGAACAGATAAATCTAGCGCTATTTAGCAAGATAGTCGAAGTCACGCTTTAGAAATTTCGAAACACTCAAATCAGAAACAGGAAAACATCCATCATTCAATACATATGCGCAACAACCGCCTTCGGAAGAAAATTTGGGATAAAAATAGTATGAAAGGAAGTATATATATATATATATATATATATATATATATATATATATATATATATATATATATATATATATATATATATATATATATATATATATATATATATATATATATATATATATATATATATATATATATATATAAACGAATGTTTAAGGAGAGAAAAGATGATATATAAAATATAGAGAAAAGATATATATTTAATAATATATATATATATATATATATATATATATAATATAATATATATATATGTATAATAATATATATATATATATATATATATATTAAGATAATCTACTCTTGACGTAGTTTGTATTTATTAGTTGCGAACCCTTTGGCATAAAGCAAAACTATAATTTAAAATGAATTTATTAATACACTTGAAACATAATTAAAGTTAAAACAATGTTAAAATGTTTCTATATTCCATGAGTTAATGGTATTTTTCAAAACTAACTGCAATAGTCTTTCGCTACATATCAAGGATCCTCATTCGGCTGCCTCTATGTTTAAAACACCAACTCTGGAATATGACTGAACAAAAATATTTCGAAGAATCTGGTGCTGAATTTTTATTTTTCATGAGCAATGACATGGGTAGTTAAGTGGTTGAAAATATTTGTCCGTTGGATTTTATATTATG
>JABUQX010087020.1:0-30000 GCA_015478945.1 Trachelipus rathkii
AACACACACACACATAAACACTTACACATACGATCCCACACCCGTCGATATTTTGAATGCCCCATGCTTTGATGCTCCGCTTTTTGTTGCCTCCAACTTTCGGATGCCTCATTTTTGATGCTCCACTTAGATTGTCTGCAGGCTTTTGATCCTCAACTTGATACGCCTCAGGCTTTTGATTGCCTCAGCTTTGATGCCTCAAACTTAATAACTTAGCTTTGGTATCTCAGCTTTTTTGATGACTTATCTTTGATGGCGTCATCTTCTTGATGGTACCACCTATATTAATGCATTGCTTGACAAATAACCATAGAAAACTTCACTTCTTACACACATACACTATATCTTTTATTCACACATACGCACATACACATAGACACCTTACCACTCACACACACCGAACGCCCACACACAATATATTATATATATAATTATATATATATATATATATATATATATATATATATATTATATATTATATATATATATACTATATATATACTAATAACTTTCAAAATCGCGCAGAAATATTGCGCCTGCGGGCGCACGTCGGCGGGCGGTGGAACGCGGACAATGATTGCGCCTGCCGGGCGCACGCCGGCGGGCGGAAGCGGCAGGGACGGCACCTGCCGGGTGCGGGTTGGCGCCTGTTTTGCGGGTGGGGCTCATGCTGAGCCCTGGGGGTTAGCTTATGAACTAGAGTGAATTAATTATTACCTATTCTAGTGAAATTAATAATTATCCCTCAATGTATAATTATTATATTAATACACTATGATATAACACCTTAGTAAAAATAAAACACTGTTAATACAAATCAGATAACTTGTTGCACCGCTTAACAGCTAGAAAATGACTATGATATTTTTAAAACTGAGTTGGGGCTAAAGATAATTAAAACACGACAGCCGTGCTCAATACAGAGTTTAAAGAAATCATACGTTAATTTTCAAAACGATAAATAATTCCTCTGATCCAATGCACAGTACGAGGAGCTAGTAGAGATCAAGGATTACCCCCGACCAATCACAAGTATAGGAAAACATTTCCGCTTTTTACCTGCTTTAAAAGGATCTTTCCCGATCCAGCATGTTCAGTTTGAAATGATATTTACTAAAAATAATGAGTAACAATGATTCTTGTCTTACTACGGAATTTACCTTTTCGACGCTTGGTATTAGGATTATATAAGCTGCCGTTCTACAAGAAAGGCTTATCCTCGAAATTTAGGCCTAAATTCTAGGCTAACGTCAGTTATTGGCACCACTATTTTACAGAAAAAGGTCAGTTGAAATATATTTTTTGATACCCTGGAATTAGGCTAAATCGCCCCGGGGTACATATAAAAAGTATTATCCTAAATTTAGACCTAAAGTAGTTATTTCAACACACATTTTACGGAGAGAGGTCAGTTTCGTATCTGTAAGGAGTGCGGGTTGTTGTGTTTTCTCGTGATGCATTGTCAATATAATAATAATGATATGAATAATAATAATAAAGAAAATCTCGCGAATTATTTAAAAAAACTTTGAATTATTTTTAGTTAACATCGAGTGACATACAATAAATGTAAGTTGAAATAATTGTTATTTTAAATAAAAAACTTTTTTGAATGATTTTTTAATAAAATACATTTTATGTTAGCAGAGAAAGAACTTATTTTGTTATTTTAATACTTATTACATGGCTAAAGATGCTTGTAAAGCATTAAATCAATAGACAAAACCGTGGCATAGCTTGATGTAGAGGGGTGCTAGGGCTGGCCTTAACTGATTTACTGATTTAATTGCTTTAAGGTACGTAAAATAGTATGTTTTTAATAAAATTCCAATAAAATTTAGTAAAAGTTATTTTAAAGACTTGATAGTTATAAATTTATACACAAAAAGTATTAACATGTTAATTAATAAATTCTTGCTCAAAGGATAATGATTGATTTATTATCGAAGTTTTAAGAAACTTTGAAATAGATTTTTAGTTATATTTGAATGAGTAATGTATAATTGTACGTGTTTAATTAAAAACATAAATGTTTTAGTATAACATTAATACGTTAATGTGTTAAGTGAGTCGTGCGTGGGTGTGTGTGTGGTGTGTGTGTGTGTGTGTGTAAATGCTGTGTCTGCAAGTGTAGTAAATCCTGTGTTGTGAAGTAAATCTGTGTGTGGTGTAATGTATAATCTGTGTGAGTGTAAGTAATCTGGTGTGAGTTAAGTAATCTGTGTGATGAGTGCAGTGTAAATGTAAGTGTTCTATGGCCAAATGTAAGTGTCATATGTGAATGTGTGTATAAGTATCATAGTGAATGTCGTGTGTGACCCGCATGTGAATAAGTGTAAATGTAAGTGTCTACGGGTAAATGTAAGTTGTCATTAGTGATGTGTGTGTGTGATGTGTGTGTGTGGTGTGTGGTGTGTGTGTTTCTAAAATAATAAAACACTAGCCATGAACGTAATCACACTAAAAGTATAATAAAAATAAAATAATAAAAATAAATAAAAAATAATAATAAAATAAATAAAATAATAATAAAAATAAATAAAATTTTAAAAACAAAATAAAAAACAGTAATGTTAATAAATATATATGAGTTAAAGGTAAAGCAGAAAAGCAGAAAGTTAAAACAGTAAAGGAGAAAGTTAAAGCAGTAAGCAGAAAGTTAAAGCAGTAATGCGTCAAGCAGAAAGTTAAAGCAGTAAAACATGAGTTAAAGCAGAAAGCAGTAGAACAAAAGCATACTAATCCCCCCCCCTTGGTGTTAGGTCACACTCTATTGATTTACTGATTTACTGCGTTTAAGTATGTAATGTCTTAATGAATATGTGATTAACAGCAGTAAAACATATGGTTAAAGCTATATATATATAGAAAGCAGTAAAGAATTGAGTTATAAGCAGTTCAGAACAGTAAAACAATAAGCATACGTATTTCCCCCTAGGTGTTAGGTAACGCATGTCTTATTGATTTACTGATTTACTGCTTTAAGTTATGTAATGTTAATAAATATGTGAGCTTAAAGCAGTAAACATATAAGTTAAAACAGTAAAACTGAGTTAAGCTAGTAAAGACAGTAAAACAAAAAAGCATACTAATCCCAGTGTTAGTTAACACCTCTATTGATTTACTGATTTTACTTGCTTTAAGGTCTGTAAAGTATAATGTTTTTAATTAAAAATTATAAGTTCCTAAAATTAGGATGGGCTAAAGATTGACCCATTGCAGACCACAGGGTTGGTCCGTGTGATTATACATGTGTATAAGTAAGGTAAAGTGTAAAGTGTAATGTGCTATGGTGAGTGTAAGTGTTCATAGTGAATGTTGTATAGAGTGTAGCGGTGTGTGTTATGTGTGGTTTGTTGTGACCCGCTTGTGTACAAGTGTAAATGTAAGTGTCTATGGGTAAATGCTAAGTGTCCATATTGATGTGTGTATAAGTGTCATCAGGTGAATGTGTGTATAGAGTGTATTAGTGAATGCTGTGTGTGTGCGTGTGTGTGGTGTGTGTGTGTGTGTGTATATAGTAAGTATTAAGTGTGATAATGTGTATAAGTATAAGTTGTGTGTTGGTGTTGTGTGTGTGTGTGTCGTGGTGCGTGTGTGTGCTGTTGTGTGTGTGTGTGTGTCGTGTGTGCACGGTTGGAAAGAAGTTTAGGATAGGAAATCCATACAGGACAGTTCCTACATGACCCTCATGTCTAGCACAGATACCTACCAAAGGCTAGGCATCAGTTACTGGATGAGCTCAAGGCGGGTGGAGGCTAGGTGCAGGAGTAGGATAGGTGTAGGCTAGGTGTAGGTGTACGCTAGTTAGGTTAGGTTAGTTAGGTTAGTTAGGTTAGGTTAGGTTAGTTAGGTTTTAGGTTAATGCAGGGTTAGGCTAAGGTGTAGGCTGGGTATAGGGTATCCGGCAAGGTCAATGTCGAAATACCATGGTCAAAGCAAGGTTAATGATATATATATATATATATATATAATATATATATATATATATAATTATATATCTATATATAATATATATACTATATATAAATATATAATTCTACCTCTCTCTCTCTCTCTCTCTATATTATATATCTATATATTATATATATATATATATATATATATTATATAATTATATATATTAGTATATATATATATATATATATATATATATATATATAATATAATATATATATATATATATTTATTAGTAAATAAAATATTATTATTATTATTTTATTATTAATTATTATTATTATTATTATTATTATTATTATTATAATCATTATTATGAGCCTTTAACGGCACGGTTCAAACCACCTGATTTCAAAATATCTCATTACCAGATCTCACGTTTAGATGTGTGGACTAAAGGTCATAAATGTGTGGCCCGAGTGGAGGTATTCGTATCCTTTTTCGGGTGGCTAGTATATATTTTGATTGTAATGAACGGAACAGAACTCTGAATCGGTGAAGACGATAAGTATGAAGGTGGTAGCAGAAGTTGTTAAGGACAGATAAAAAGGGACGGTGGAAAATCGTGGCATGACCCACGTGGGCGCAGGTGTGGTTGTGATGTGTGTGTTGTGTTGTGTGTGGTGTGTGGTGTGTGTGTGTGTGGTGTGTAGCTGGGTGGCTGAATTTGAAAATATAGTATGTTTCTCGGAGAATCAAATAAAATATTCATTAAAATATTTTCTACTCCTAAATTTATCGAAGTGTTTTTCGTAAAATAATATGACTACCGAAGAACTAAACAAATTTTAAGTTAAACATTAATAAGTTCAGACGCTTTATAAAAGCGTATGAAACGTAACAACCTTAGCTATTGGCCTTGCTACTTAGCGTGCGGTGCGGCGTGGTTCTTTGCTACGAATGCGACGGACGTCCGCGGGAATTTGTTAGAATACGTTTGACGCCGACTCTTTCATTGACGATGGCGTGATCATGAATTTGCGATTCATTCCGACGAAGGCGACGATTGAAATTATGAAGAAGATAGCGAAGACCTTTCTAAACAAAATGGTGGAAACGCAACGAAAAAACAACAAGGTTGTTGCCATAAAAAAAAAAAAAAAAAACAAAAAAAAAAAAAAAAAAAATCTAAAATAAAAAAAAAAAAAAACATAATAAAATCTAAAAAAAATAAAAACAAATAAAAAAACACCCATGAAGTAGCGAGTATTCCAAAAATTACGTGCCAAAAAAGTCAAGGTCTATTATATTTATATATGACGTTGGTCAATAATGACCAGCGGTCCAGTCCAAGGTCACAAAGGGGGCGGAGCTACGTTGTCCAAAATGCTCTCCTACTACTATCTCAACATACTTTATTATTCTCAGTATTTACCTCTTTTTCACACAACAACTCTCTAATGACGTTCCATTATTCATTTTATCAATTCTTCTCACCCTAGCAAAGCCGCTAAGATTGTCATCTGAACACATTGAACTTTAGAATCTAGTTTACTTCTTATTCCAAAACCAAATAGTCTCCCTACCATACATATAACACGGTAATAAACCATAACCTCATGCAAAACCCCTGCGCAACTCCAGAGCTTAGTCCTTTACATTCACAACGATTTAATTTTGCAACAGCCACCTTCCTGCATTCACAACCTTTCCTACTACACTCTGCATCATCCGTTCCGTCTTCTCATCCAACACATACCTAAATATTAAACCTCAGACAACTATGTTTGTCTTCCAGCTTGCTTCAACCATCTAACATACTTCACATCGGGAGGACTGTCCACTCACAACCATAACCTTACTCTTATCTATAATTACTTTCAAACCCCTCCTTTTAACACACCACCGCCAAATCTCTCTACGAATCTTCTCAACTCTCTTCAGATTCGCCAACAAAGAATCAAATCATCCGCATATGAAATGATGTCTCCCTCCATTTCCTCCTCCATTCCTCCATCATTCAACAGCCATTTCCTGCCACTCCACCTCTATTTCTTTCATAACCCATCCATATATAAATTGAATAACCAAGGAGACATTAACTCAAGCCTGCCTCCCTCCGCTATTAATACTAAACCAAACACCTTTGTGACACCATTTATTTACACACGCCCACTATCCTCAGCCACATACCTTTTTTCATTCAGAAGCCTACCACCTAACACCATATATCATTAACTACCGTGCCATAGAGCTTCCTTTAACATCTATCATATCGCCTGTTGCAAATCCATAAAACCTAAATTTACATATTTTTCTTCAATTTTCCCCCTCCATTTCTCAATCATTTGTTTTCAATGTAAAAGATTTGTTCCACACATCCTCTACCACTCCTAACGCACCTTGTTCTTCACCAATCAGTCCTTCGGCCAACTAACGAACTCTTCGAATCAAAATACCCAGCATATACTTCTTCCTACAACACTAAATAAACTAATTCCCTATAATTTTTCTAAATGTTCCCCTTATCTCCCTTAATCTTATATAAGGGTACTATTACCGCTCTACTCCAATCCCTTGGAACTATGCCCTCATAAACGCTTTATTACAACAACTTCCAAATCCACTCAATCACGCATCTCGGCCTCCTTCTTGATTCATTTCACTCAGTAATTTCATCTATCCGTGCGAGATTTACCAATTCTTCAACTGTCTCCACTTACCCATTCCTCCGCCTCGCTAATAACCTCATCCAAAGATACCTATTTCCTCTCTTGTACCATCAAACCCACGACACATTCCCTATCACCTCTTCATTCTGCCAATGTTATGCAGATTTTCGAAGTGTTCTTCCACACTCTCCTTACACATCCATTTCATCAGTTATCAAAGCACCATCCCTATTCATTATTCTGAGAAGGTTCCCTTTATTCTCATTCTATCCTTTCGCGGGTCTTCCAGAAGAGCTTCCTATTCCTTTGTAAGCTCCCCATTCATCCTCCTTCCAAACTGTTCATTTACCTCTTCTTTCCTCCTACATATGCACCTTTTAGTATTTTTGTTTTCCTCCTTATATAATTTCCAAGCATCTTTCTTTTGTAACTTCATCATTTGCTTTTAGTACATTCACCACGCTTCTTTTTTTTTAACCGTTACTTTAACTCTTCATCACTCCACTCACTGATTCACATCATATTTAGCATTTTAGTACACAAACATACTTCTTTTGCACTACTAACAAATGCTTCCTTCATTTGCTCCAGATTTGTTCAGTTTCAAGTTGTTCACATTCTTTACTAGCGAGCGCTCTTTCATACTTATCCTTATTACCTGTTTACATAATTAACTTCCCACTCTTAATTTTACCCACTTCCTTTCGTAATCACCTTTCCCTCATCCCAAGCCCCACTACTTAATTTGTTACATAGAACAACATTAATGATCCGAAAATCCCATTCCTAAACCCCTCATTGATTTAACATCCAAAACATACTTTCAACAATCTTTCTTCACCAACACAAAATCAATCATACTTTTCACTTCGCATATCATTCCTACCTACACCAACTCTAGTTATATACTTAGGATACTCTTCTGTTCAAAAAATGTATATTTAAGCAGATACCTTTTTCCTCACAGAAATATATAATTTTCTTGCCATTCTCATTTCTCCTCCACTGACCACCCCAAAACCACCTGTTATAACATCCCTTTTTTGATCACCTATCCACCGTTCAGGTGCCCCCAACACTATCATCTGAAGCTCCCTACTGCACCCCATCCAAAAACATCACTTCCGATTATCACTAAAAGTTGTACTCTCTTCAACGTTTCACTCAGATGGACCATACGTCAAACCACACATACTTGACCTTTAATTCAAACTTAAATTTAACCAACTTAGAATTCTAGACTCACACACACAAAGTTACCATAGCTTTGTCACCAACAAGTCACTCATCAAATTGGCAACTCCCTTCCTCCCCTCTCTTCCATTCCTTTCCACACCAGCACACACACCACTCATTTTCACAGTTTCACCACTTAATTTCACTTTTTCCTTTCATCTTTGTTTCAGTCACAGTGAGCAAATCAATATTTGCCCTTTCTAAATACATCCTTCACCTCTCTCTCTTCCTTCTTAACATTGTTATTCCTCTGATCATCCATGTTCCATAAGGGCGAATTCATAACAATTTCGCCGAAAATTAGAAGGCCGTTTATGGCGATCACGACCATCTCCGAGACTTGCATCAGCATTCCTAGCACAAGAGATAGGTGGTAGTGGGCAGCCAACCCAACTACCCCCGTCCTTTAGTCGCCTTCTACGAACACGCAACGGAACATGACAATGTGGGTAATTTCTTTCTCTTCCCCACCCATAGGAAATGCTATAGGGATGTCTTGTAGCGTGTTGTCCAGAAGAGGGGTGTCGTAACTTTAAGTATAATATGTTTAATTGATAGTGGATAAGTTGGTGTGTCAGTAATATGTTTCCTGGGGAATGAGTATGTAAAGAATAAAATGAATGAAAAAGAGAAAGGGCGCACCATTAAAATGGGAGGTAATTTCAACGCTTCGAGTATATGCGTGTACTCTCCCTCTAATATAATATATAATATGATTATATCTATATATAAATATATATATATATATATATATATATTATTTATATATATATATATATTATATATTATAATATAAATATATATATATATATAAATTATACTTTATATAATATTAATATATATATATATATTTATCTATTATTATTTATATATAAATATATCTTTAACTACCGTAACCATTGGTCAACTTTGAAAAAAAATTTTGTTCAACTAACTATAACTTTTTTTAAATACTTGAATTTTCAAGTTATGCTAGCCTAAATTATGATCTAGTATAGTACTTAAATTAACCTGCAATATGGTGTCCTTCTTTATAGTTATAATAATATTATTTATATATCTATATAAATATATATATTATATATATAGTTATATATATATATATATATATATATATAATTATATATAATAATATATAATATATATAAGTATATATATATATTATATAATAGTATATAGTAATATTATATATATATATATATATATATATAATATACACCTTACCCCCAAGTCTTGTGGAAAAGAGGAAGATAAAGAAAGAAAGAAAGAAAAATATATATACCGTAACATTGGCCAACTTTGAACAATTTTTTTGTTCAACTAACTATAACTTTTTTTAAAATACTTGAATTTTCAAGTTATGCTAGCCTAAATTATGATCTAGTATAGTACTTAAATTACCTGAAATATGGTGGTCTTCTTTTTGTTTTTTCTTTCTTTTTTTTTATTTTTTCTCAAATTTTTGGAAATGGGCGGTTTGGATAACTTTGAACAGGTGTTCAAAGTTACCCCACCTGCCTTATTTTGAATGTTATATTTATATTTATAGGTTTTCATATTTATATTTATATTTATAAATGGCTTATTTGAGCATAAATATATGTAATTATGTACAATGGGAGAACTTTTTAACATTTAAGGGGCACAGGTACCACATCATCAAACACTGTCAATTTTTTGGTTTACCTCTCTATAACTTTTTACATAATTATTCAATTCTCAAATTATTTTAAAGTAATTATGTCTTAAGTTGAGTAGTTTACATACCTGAGATATGGTGGTCTTCATTTTTTTTTCCCATGGATATCTACTATTACGAATGAATCAATTTTAACATCATCAATGTTATGATGGTATTCTATTGTTGTTTCAACATCAACAGGCAAATTAGTGGGTATTGAGAAGGTTGGACAGCATCTGTGGAAATATCTTTTTATGAACTGTAGATGTTGTTGGGTATTTCTGCTTGTAATCCTCAATCATATTTCCCCAGGTGAATTTTAGAGGATTGAAGAAACTTACATCAAAAGGTTGGGTTAATAAATAAATATTAAATAATAAAAATAATAAAAACAATAAATAAATAATAATTTCTTTACTTTTTATATCAAATTCCATTACTTTTGAAACACTTATAGAGTGTTCAATGTTACACAACGTGTTGTTCAAATTTCCCCCCCCCCTAGTTTAACACTTAATAACTTTAAAACTAAAAAAATTTTTTTTAGTCATTATTGGTTTTTTCATCCTGATACATAGGGACAAAAACTGACCAATTTTTATTCAATTTGAAAAATTCCTTCTGCCCCAATGGGGGGGGACTTTTTTGGGCGAAGCATTTTTTGGCCAAATTTTTTTTTTACATTTTTCCAGATAAAACCTAAAGTTAAAGGCAAGTGCTTTTACTTAGATAATACATGAAACCGCTATCCTTTAACATTCAAAATAAAAAAAAAATCATCATTCTACACCAAATACTTTGTGAGTTATAACATGAAACGGGTAAGGGGGTTGATTTTTTCAATATTTCTATACGAGTTCAAAGTAGTGTCAATGTTATGATATACTATATTATACTATATATATGTATATCATATGATATATATATATATACTTTTTATAGTATATAATATTATATATATATATATATATATATATATATATATATATATATATATATATATATATATATATATATATATATATATATATATATATATATATATATATATATAACACATATATTATATAGTATATATATATATATATATATATATATATTTAATATATAATATATATATATATAGGTATATATATATATTATAATATATATATATCTATATATATATATATATAATATATATATTAAATATTATATATATACTATATTATATATATATATTATATATATATATATATATAGTATATATATATATATTTATAGGTATATATATATATATATATAATATATATAAATATATATATATATATATATATAATATTCGAGTACCATCCTCCTGCTTTTCAAACATTTGAAATATATTTAAGAATAATTAAATTTCTTTCCAACAATAAAATATTGCAACATCAATAATCTGAAGGTATAAAACCTTCAGTTTACTCTGCTCAAAAATTATTTTCACATAAAAAGCAAGACATAGAAAAAGTAAAGTAAAATCGTACCCAAGTAAAGTGCTGCTTTTGCATGATGGACTGTGCTTCAACCCATTTCTGAGTATCTATCAACAAAATCTATAAACATGCAACAAAATGGAGCTTCAGCTGATACAACTATAAAACCAGATAACCTGTAAATATTACAGATACTCGAATATATACTATATACTATATTAGTATATATATAATATATATATATTATCATATATATATATATATATCTATATATATATATATATATATTATATAATAATATATATATATATAATTATAATATATTTATTCGAGATATTTTATCAAAAGAAGACCATGCCAGTTCAGACTTCCAAAATATCATTCTGTGTGTCTAGGGGATAAATATTAAAATTTATATTGCTTTCCTGAAAATATTAGGTTCAAGCTCAATGTGAATTTATCTACACTGATTCTGGAAGCTGTACATTTCTTCAGAAATAAATCAAGCTAAAACTGGAGTTTTTACTACATAACAATTTTATAGAAAGATATGCCAATAACAAGTTCGAAGAGAACGAAAAAGCCATTAACATAAAATTTCCTCCTTTAAATACTAAATCTGGAAGTATCAACATAGAGGTAATTCTACAAATGAAAATGTCTTTTCTTCGACATGATAAGTGTAGATTAATTCCTATCTTCAATTGTATACCTGCTAATCAATCATTTTATCACTTCATCTAAAATAATAAATTCTCTAGTATTAATTATAATATTATATGCATTATAAAATAATTCTAACATTATCAAAAAGAAAATGCTAACAGATAATTTTCCATAATTAAATTTTTGGGACTGGCCGGATTCATCTTTATCTATCAAAATCATAGCCTTCACAATGTATAGGCAAAGATATATATAGTATTAGACACAAAGAAGATCCGAGAATACTTCTACTGTCCAAGAAGAGCATTACTACGTATTCCTCCCGCTCGCACTCGAACGTAGGGCCAAACGGGTGCCGCGCATGGTGAATATTAATACCAAAACCGGGGGTCATTATGTATAATGAAATGCAATACCCTGCAATCAAATTTGTATTGGTAAAAATACCCCCTGATGTAATTTTCACTTAGCAATAAGTGGTCACCACACTTGGCACGCTCATCTGCCTAGGGGTCCAGGGATCGAATCCTAGTAGGTGAAAATAACATCCAGGGGGTTTTACAAATACAAAATTGATTGCAGGGTATTGCATTTCAACTTATACATAATGACCCCCGGTTTTGGTATTAATATTCACCATGCGCGGCACCTGTTTGGCCCTACGTTCGAGTGCGAGCGGGAGGAATACGTAGTAATGCTCTTCTGGACAGTAGAAGTATTCTCGGATTCTCTTTTGTCTCCGTGGAGTAGTGGTCAAACACTTGCACGCTCATCTGCTAGGGTCCAGGATCAAATCCACAGCATGGTGAAAATACATCAGGGGTATTTACATATATATATATATTATATATTATATATTATTATATATATATATATTGACATATATAAATATATATAATATATATATATATATATCATATATATATATGTTATATATATATATGTTTATATAATATATATTATTTTTTTATATATATAAATATATATATTATATATATATTAGGTCAATGAAGGTTTTTAAAAAATGCATTTTCTGAACCATTACCAAAAAAATTAAGGAATAAAAAATACAAGTCTTATCAACTACCAACAGGAAGTCAAGAAAGTTGGAGTGGACGCAAAGAGCATAGTCGGAGCAGTGCAGAGTCAAAACTTATATTTTGACTTGATTAAACGTATTTTTGACTTGATTAATGTATTGATTGTTTTATTTATTTAGGTTGTTTTGTGTAATGGTGTGATGGGTTGCATTGCTGGTGGAATCATCTCATTGGGCTTTGCTTTTCATTGTTTATATTTTATATATTTATTTTTTCAGTTAACAGTATTTTGTAATTAAAATTAGTGTTTGTCATTCAGGCTATTGATTGCTTAAGCTTTAACTTGCTTTTAAAACGTGTTAAGGTTGTTCTGGGAGAGTAAGTCAGCTGTGGCCATAGTGGGGTTGATGTCTTGGGGTATAATTAATACGACAAAAAGTAGATTTAACACAATACACTTCAAAATTTGTTGATATTACTTAACAGAAGATTGAAGTTCTTTATATTCAAAACAAGTGTGTCTTCTTGTATCGTTTTTCATTAGCTTAGCATAGAGTATTTTTTTCTTTCAGTGGTAGCAGAGCATAGTTGGCTACACTCTTAGTAGTAGTGAAGTTTTCATGAGTCTGAGGAAAAAAGTGTTTGAAAGTATTTGCAATATAAATCAGGATGATATAGGTAAGGATGAAGGTATATAAAAAAAAAAGATTTTAAAGGAAATGCTAAGTTTATCATTATAAATTTTTCTGCAAATGACTTATTAACTATGCCAATTTTTATTGCTAAATTTGTATATTTTATTACGTTTCTACAATATAGGAGTATTCGCAAAAATGTTTTATTTTCCTATCACAAAAAGCAGATTTTTCCATAATATCATATAATATTTTTTATATCAAATAACTTATATTAAGTTTCATATAAAGCTCATTTTATTACCTCATTACCTTGGTAGGGATGAATCTTAGACCTATCACATTTGAGGGGTGAATCGGACCATTATTGTTTAATAAATTCCTCTTTTAGCGTATAAATATCATTTTTTAATTTATTAAAATTTATATTTTAGTGTTCATAAAACTGACATTTTATTACGTTTCTACAATATTAAGGTATTCGCAAAAATGTAATTAATAACACATGTCTAGATGAGAGGTGATCTCACATAGAGGAGAGTGGGAGGGGGAGCACATAGGCCACCACCGGAATTGTTTGTTGAGCTACTGCTCAAGGATTCCCCACCTTCTTTATACGTTCAATACATATCGTAAATTTAGAACCAAATAATCCATCTTTGTAGAAATTTCGATAATTTTTTATATATATTAATTAATAATATTATCAATTTTTATTTTAATATATTTATATTATACTTTTAATCTATAATATATCATATTTTTATTAATTTTATATATTAAATATATTAATGTAATAAATAATTAGTTATAAATAATTAATAACGTAAATAGCGAAAAACATGGTTAGGTTATAGATAATACCGAATATCACACCATTCATCTATTGATTTATTATTGTTACGGCGGGCGTGTTAATACTAGGAGCCACAAGAGATTGTTGTTTAGCGCTGGGCCCCCCCTCAACTCATGTTTAACAAAAAAATCTGCTGGGGATACGACCAAGGGTTATTATGGAACAAAAATTTACTACTTATTGGCTACAGTTATTAAAAGCTAACATAATAATAATACTCAGAGTGATATAATCAAACTTTGAAAAGAAATAATTAAATATACCAAGTTCAAATTTATTATTTTTCATTGTTTATATAAAGATGTTAATAAAACTCACATTTTTCAAAAGTGAATTTCTATTGAAGGGCATCTATTATTTTGGTTAACCCTTAAATTTTATATATTATAATTTTTTATAAAAATATATAAATAAAACTCTCTAAGAAATTAAAGTATTCTAAGTATAAAATCTGTATGACTTAAACCTTATAACGATGATATTAAATAGAGCAATACGATAATAACTATAATTTATTTTATTTATTTTATTTTTATTATTTTATTTAGTGTTATATAACATATAGTAAATATATATTCAACCCTCTAAAATAGAAGTGGGTACCCGGTCATATACTATATAAGTAAATTTTGTCTACTTTTTTCGAGCTCACTGGCTATTTGGACCATCTAGACGCTAACTTAATTTTGTAATCCAATATATATATTATTTAGAAATAACTTTATATTTATACAATTTATTCTCCTTCTAATTTGTTTATTTATTTATTTATTCCCTTATTTATTTATTTAGAATCCCTTTTGCACCTTTAAGGTGGACTTCAAATAAAACTTGAACGCTAATATAATAATCCTATATATTATTATATATACTTATATATATATATATGTATATATAATAATTAAATATATTAATATAATATATGATTATATATATATATATATATTATATATATTACTATATATATATATATTAATGATATTATTCTATAATTATATATTATAATATATCTATTAATATATTAATATTAATATATTAATAATTATATAATATATATTAATATATAATAAATATTATATAATATAATATATATTAATATAATTAATAATATAAATATATATATTATATTATAATATAAATATATATATATATATATAATATATATATATTTATCTATACTATACGGGTTATGGGAAAAAAAACCATGTGGTATTTTTGAAAAACAAAAAATCATCCATATGTAAGGTTTATATTTCTTAAAAAAAACAATTCATATAATATCTGAAAAAAATAATTTATGAGTTTTTAATATCAATTGCGTCTCAAAACACAATAAATTCAAATTTACTAACAGATAGTTAATACTATACTTGTGTTATATTTTATTTTATAACCTTTTCCGGCAATTGTTTTTAGATTAAGATTAAAAAATTATATTGGATCAAAAAATCACTAATTCTAAGAGATATATTACAGGATTTTTATATTTATATTATATATAAATATATCTATATAATTATAGACACACTATGTGCTGTACTTAGTTTTTTAAAAATCCTTGTAGTATCGTAATTTAATCTTTTAAAAGATTTATATCAATTTCATATATTTCTGATATACTAGTAAAACTGTATATAATATATATTAATTGATTTTTTGACTTTTACATAAACCTCAAAGTATAATAATAAATAAGCAAGGGATATATTCATACATAATATTGAATATAACGGAAAATAAAAGTTTTAACTATTATTTATTATATACACAAAGGATTTGAATTCTAATACAATAAAGAAACGAGGGGACTATATTATATTTCTTTTTTAGTCTAATTTCCATTGCTAAAATATTGGGGACTCTCAACTATGTAGAAAGGTACACATCTTAAAATAATTACGCGATATTTCGTAAAGGGGTACGAGGGTAACATGATTATTAGTGGGTGCACACACAGATATGTATGTCGAGGACGGGTATAATAAAGACGCACATCGATTCGCGGAATGAACATGATGGATGAGGGAGCACATTAACGAAAGGGTACCTTATCGCTAAATGGTCAGTCTAGGGTCAACAAGGGCCCAATCATAGTTTCGAGTCTAATCATGATGCTGACTAGAACAGTTTCTGGGCTTACTATTGGACTATACGAATCAATTTATTAATTATCACATTATCTATTTATCACACTCCAAAACATATGAGTTTTTTAATAAAATTAAACTTCATGATAATTATTGAGTCACATTTAATATTCATTATTGGATGTTAGTATAAAAGATAAATTTCCATAAGTATTAGCTCGAAAACTCATTAAGAATTTCAATGAATTTTTAATATCATTAAAGGTTTATGGAATTTTCATAATAAATTATTCTAACATAAGGAATTGAATATTTTAAAACGAATTGTTCTTTTCAATTGATTATGTCCCTTACGGAGTTAATATATAGTATAGTATATAGGATATGCTCTATTCTAGTAAATTTTTATTGATAATGACTTTTTATAGTATTAAGTGGTTATGTATAACACTACTGACTATCGTACTTATATAATATATATATATTTATATATTATATATATATATATAATATATATTAATATATATTATATATAATCATTCTTCACACATATTAAAAATAAATTTAGCATAAAATACTTTTTTTATATTAAACGTGTACCTTTCGCTATGCTTACTACGATGAAAAATGAGAACATAACGCATATATTAAATTCATGCTAACGAAGGAAATGCACTCTCTATACATTCTATAGTCATGGCAGTAAGTCATAGCATTAATGATTAATTATAATTTAAACTCGGTAAACAGTATAGTCATAGTATATAATATGTGATATTTAAATAATCGCATATGTTTTTATTTATATTGTATATGGTTTATAAATATAACTAATGGGTTTTATAATACACCAATTAGGTATATAATAACACATAAATGGTTTAATAAAATCCATTACCCACATACATACACTTAATATATATATATATATATATCTATTATATTAAATATATATAATATATTATCTATATATTATTATATTTAATTTATATAATATATTAAATCATATATTATATATTATTATATATATATATATATATAATATTATATATTTAATTATATATGAAATATTATTATATATATAAGTAGGAAAGTTTTAATATTTTGAATCTATTTAATTATTGATTTCTTAAAATATTTTTCTGTTACATAACCCAATTTCTTAAAAGTGTGATTTTAGAAAAATGATTAAAGTATTAAGTATATAAGTTTTTATATTTAAGAAAATTATTCTGATGGCAAGTTCTTTGAGAATTATATAGATCACAGAAGCTTGACACTCCTAAAGAAATTTATCTTATAATAATTATACAGTTTATGCTGAATACTGAGATTATCGGACTAGTGAGAACAACAAATTAAATTGATAACTTGATTCATGACCTTTCGTTACAAATACTACTACATATATAATTTATATACATATTTACAGAAATAGTTAAAGTGTTTCAAATATTAGATTATAAAATATAAATACTATCAATTAGACACGCACACACTATTTTCAAGCACAGGAATCTTATATAAACTAGTTTAGAAAAAATACTTTATTGTCAATTTTAAAACCGGGGTTAAAGGGAATTACTGGGGGCCTTTTTCTCTGGATTGGGGAATCACCGGGAATACGTTAGTGGCGTAAATATTATATTGGGAAGTGACATAAACTCTTCAGTATAAGCTTATTATACCTTTATGGAGAGATATATCATATTCTCCCAATGGAAGATAGCTCAGTATATTTAGTAGTAAAGCATCTGAGGTATATTGTCCTTATAATTCGCAACATGCGTTGGTCAATCCCAGAGAAGGCAGTAATTCTACCTTCAATTAAATGTTATACTTATATTCTTTCAACATTCCATATTATATATGCGATTTAAAAGCTAAATATATTATTAATAATCTATATATATTATATTATATTAATTATATATATATATATATTATATATATATATATTATTAATATTAATATATATTATATATATATCTATATTAATTATATATATATTATAATATTAGATTAATTTATATATATATAAATATTATATATATATATATATATATATATATTATCTTTATTCTTTTCCCAAAAGTAGTTTACTGAATATCCATGAATGACTGAGTAATATAGCTCCTCTTAGTGATTGAGTATAGTATACAAGTGGGTAGCTAGTTACATAGGCTACATATCAGCAGGAGAGGCCACATAAGTCTTTAGAATTTTCTGTTTATCACGTATTTTTATAGATGTCTATAGATTCTTTATGAGCACTACATTGGCACTTGTACACTATATTAATATTGTGTGCTGAGGTTTTTTAATTCGTATACCTTTAAGTTATACAGTATTTTTTTGCTAACTTTACTTTTCCTATCGTGTATTTGTGAGGGGTGAATAAGGAGTGTGCTATGTTGTTTTCTATACTCCTCTATATAAGTAGTTTTTCATTTAGATAGTTCTAATCTAAATATTGAAAACATACGATTTGAAGCTATTTTTTTACTAAATAATCGAAACTTATGGGGGATGTTCTACTTAGGGTTTCTAGAGGTTGAATTAGATAATTAACAAGCTTTCTTTATATCTAGGTTTGTTCCTAAGCCTTTCAAAGTGTGGTTTATGGCAGGTAATTAGTGTTGATGTTTGGGTGGATTGGCTGTAAGTGCATGTAAGATGGCTAGAACTTGCACAGCGCCGGTCGGGCTCTGAGTCTTACGACGTGAGACATACCACGTCGTAATCAACGACACCTCTCTAACTCTTAACCCTAACCTTTCTCCTGTCTGGACCCAATGACTAGATCATCCCTAACTCGGCTTAATTGTCACTATAACTTATCTCATAATTTCCGTCTGAAGTATATTGCCTATGTAAACATAAACACTCCTGTCACATCTCAAGAATCTCGATCTCCTAACTCGATGTTATTGGCTTAAACACTATTCTTGAACAACTTTGCTGAAGTTGCTAGTACGCTGCTGATCGAAGAAGAGAGCGGCGTCGCTCTGCAACGGCAGTGTCACGCGATTGCTCACAGACAAGAACAGATACTTTCACGGCCTTTGGATTATATAATGGAATATAGTTTTACAATCACTCTCAGGAAGACTTACTACCGAATTATGAGTTCTTCTCTGCAACTAAATACTGAGGTCCTCTATTTGGCGGATTTCAATGTACACAATGAATGTGGGTCCCTGCTCATACTGATTTAGGTGGGGAGAGAGGAACATTTGGATGCCAAAAACAACTAGCTTGACTCAAACGACCATCAGGAGCAAACGAAACTTGAAATCATGATAGGAGGCCAAGAACAGACATTGCCAGGATACAGTCCAACAAGTGCTTAATGAACAATCTGTAGTATCGATTTGTATCACTAGTTGAACCATGTCTCTCAAAAATTACGAAATCGAAGCACAATTTACTTACGATTTATCGGTCACTGATTGAAATATACATGAACCAAAAGCTTAGTATCTCTTAAAATTTAAATCACTTCTCTCCAACAGGGGTTTCTCAGAGCATCCCTGCCTACGCTAGTGTTATTTTCTCTGGGCACTCTTTAGAAATCCCAAGTGCCGAGGTGGTTGCCCACGTCTATACGACGCTATGCAGGCAAACTAATTATGAGCGGAAGACCTATTGGGACCTGCGATAAAGACAAACATTCCCCTTCGGGTCTATGCCACTGATAAGGTGGGAATGTAATTCGTTGAATTGGTCATGAGCAGTTCACCAATCATTATTCTTCCGCACCTAAAATAGTTCTCATCGAAAGGTCCAAGGCCTCGAGTAAAGCCAATGTTGCGATCGTAGCACTTGGTGTTCTTTGGTCTCATTTTTTCTATTCTACACAGTGCGTACGAATGGGAGAAAACTTCTCATGGTCGATTCTCCTATTAGTCGCTATGCTAATTTTCATTTCAGCTTGAATATCACTTAGCGAAGGATATATTGCTCCTATCCCGAGCTAGTCAACACACGCGCAGGTTCAATCAACTACGAAAGAGGTGAGCGTAATACCTAAATCAGGTTACTCCTAAACTGAAAAAGTTCTTTTCTCTTAGCACTCTCTTAGATGAGCGAGAACAGACACTCTTATATCTAACTTTTGTAGAAATCTGCGTTATTCCCTCTCAACAATTTAATTCACGAATGTTCTGATCGGAGTTCCTCTTCGCTCAATTACTCTCACGAAATTGGAGAAAAGCGCATATCTTTGTCTCGTAATTGCTCCGCTCTAAACGACACTCGCGCGTTGGATCGATTCGGCATGTCATCCTCCATACAACATACCCCCTGCTGCCATCCTAAGCGATGTTCTATGCCTTTTCTGGTGATTTCCATTTTGATCGTGGTGCATTGGACTCCTGATCTATGAACGTTAGAAGGTGGGTGGCCGGATGGCGTTTCCGTCTTGCCTCTCACCTCCACATTTAATTGATTTTGCGTGGGGGAGAGACAATAAGACTAGCCCTCAAGCTCGAGCTGTCTCGCACCCATCCTCCCAGTAGCCACGCTCCGTTCATATACAAGCTACCACGCATATTTATCTATTCCGTCGTTCAAAACTAACACAGATAGTAAGTACCTAAGTTCTGAAAAGGTGCATTGGAAGCCGCACACACGTTCATGAGTGATGATGGACACTATGCTAATCCTTCAAATTCTAGGCTAACCTTCTTTAACTACCAGAATTCACCATCAGGAATCTCGAGACTTCTAGTTCGTATTTCTCGGGGCTATAATGAACTAGTCGACTTAGGGGAGAATACAGGCGGTTTAGGGATTTACCGAAGTGGGGCTTGGTGTACATTCCAACGCCTTCCATACTTGTTGAGAAACATGAAATATTCTTATCTTTTGATAAAATAACTCAACTACTAACATGTACGGTAAGCCTCTCTGCATATAAACCAAATTAAATACAACTTTGTATTACGAATTTAAAAATTGTTCACTATTATTATATATATTCTTATTCGAATCGGTGAGGTTCTTCTTATATCTATATAATATCAATATCTTTCTTAGGTTTAGTTAAACATATATATAATAATATCAAACATCCTATATACCTTTAGGTACCTTAACCATATAAACAATAAAATGTAGGGAGAAACCTCACATTACATATATGATAAGACAGTAATGCTAATGGAGCGGCTACTCAAAGAAACTGGAGTATTATCTGTTTATAAACTAAGCGTAGTAACTATTATTTTATCGTCCATCTTCTTAGTTATCCTCCAGCTTAACAAGGTGAGGCTCATCTAATCCGACTTAGTTATTAGTAGTAAGTACTGCTCTCCTACTCTGGATAAGGGGTGGGGGTACTCTACACTGTGAGGTTCATCATCGAGCTTTTTAAGACAAACACAGGTCTGCATCCCATAAGCAAAACAGACTTTATATAATGTTCGTCTTTCCACTTCTCCCTAGGATACCTGATCTTTCCACAAATCTGGTGGTAAGGTAGAGATGATGTTGTGCTCTACTTCTTATCTATTTAACTTAAAATATCAGAAAAAGTTAGCTTGGATAATGCTTGTACTGATTTTTTAAATATATTTCTACACATTATGTCTTCATACTATTAGTGCTGTTCATGCAAATACAAAAACTAGATAGCGAATGCCATGAGGTGAAAGAGAGAAGTGTTTTGCATTTTTCTTCCTTTATCACAAAAAAAAAACTATAGAAAATTTTCACACTTTTAGAAACATTGTGAGCAGGGGTTCTCAACCTTTGCTTTCCCATGAACATCCTTTAAATATTTTTTCCACCAGACCCCCTTTAAATTTTTATCCTCAATCAACCACCGCAGTGCTCGAAATGTTGGATCTTTTTATTTTCTTTTCTTGGTATCTTACCTTTTTTTTTTATTTTTTTTTTACAAAGAGGTACCGCGCCCCTTTCGAACCACAGCGGTGGGCATCAGGTCTGGCGGCACGGGCTGGGCCGCATTTTTCAAGGAAGGGGCCAGAAATAAAATGAATCCTGGACTTAAGCGCTTTGAGCCAAGACATAAGGTCATACGTAAGTCTAGGTTTTCGCCTCTCTAGGTGTGTTTCGCTGCTCTGTACTCGGTGCGAGCTCTTTAACGAAGAGAACGATTACACAGTAGTGAAAACAGAAGAATGGCCCACGGAGTTCCACACCAGACGTGGCTTTGGAAAGAAGGAGGCACCTCCTCGTTACCGGATAGCGGGAGATTCTTGGCGATTCTCACTGCTCCACTTCTCTTCCTGCTGGGGGGAAGCATTTAATCTCCCTCAAAACTTGCTATGACGCTGAGGGCCTGGGTCACCTGCGCTGCTCATATGCCCTGTTAATATTGATAGCGCGTTGCAGACGCACGTGTGAAATTGCTAAGGGCGTACAATCTCAGCGAGTGCCCTCCCTACTGACTACTACTCTGAGCACCTACGCTGAGTTGTATGGTGTACCCAATGTAATAAAGAAGAAAAATGAATGAATAGTGCGTACCAAACTAGTCATATCCCGAGATAGATAGGGTACATATAGTGAGTATGAGAGTAAGGGTGAACAGTTAATTTAGTCTCTTAAAGCTTATAGTATGCTCTAACTGCATTCCATTAATATGTAAGGAGTTGAGAGTCCAGGGGCCCTCACCAGATTGTGAACAGATTGACTTCTCATACATAGGAGCGATAATGAGGCCTTAAATATATATATAATACTGAGAAGTAGCTGTATGCGGTATTAAGACAAAAAATTCTACACGCATCACTACTGAAAACAGAACTACCAGGTTTCTTTGTAGCCAACCTTAGCTATATTAATACCTAGTGTGATTATTGCGGTTCTCCAAGATATTTATAGTGTTATGGGGGAATATTCCAGTTTACTAGAGACTGGGGAGGGTCCTGTTGTCAACAGTTGAGACGTTTAGAACCGCTTTCGGGACATATGAAGGAAATGAGGTATCCGGAGAGATAATGAATAGAAACAAGTTAGGAAAGAGATGTTAATGCTATTTGATATGGGGTTAAGAGACAGAGAGAGGAATACCGTGAGTGTTAAATTTCAATAGACTCGAGAAGGTTTCATAATAAGTTTGGTGGCGGCACGCGTGGTCACCCCCCCGAGAGCGGTGAGGCAGACATATCGCCCACTCCAGGTCAGGCGAGTAATTATTAAGAATATCAGAACTGCTTTAGAGCACTCTTCGAGAACGCCCGACTACGGTAGGGTAGTCAAAAGACGCTAAAGCGAGGAAGGCCTAGCATGATGAGTGAGTGAAGTAGCGGATAAGAAATCTTCGGATGCAGTTGAGTACGAGTACTGAGGTCAATCAGAGAGTCAACCAGACGGAGGTGAAAGAGTACGTAGCTGAGGAGAGGCGGCGTGTTGCGCTCGCAATACGACATTATAATTTAAATTAAATAATTATAAGTAGAGATATAATACATAATAGAAATTACTTTAAGTGTAACTAATCACAATTATAATCTAAGTATGATTAATTAAGGATGGATAGTAAATTAGCTATTCCATCTAAACTTATGAGGTAGAGATATTGAGGAGCCGGACGGCAGGAGAAAGATTGCAGCAGAGCAAGTATACATTTTAGCACAAGATGCAAAGGAAACACACCCCACATCAATTGAGGAAAGGAGAGGACTCGTTTTAGATGTATTATGTTGGACGACTCCGAGTACGCTTTACCACATCCCGGTGGTTGCTTATCTTTCCACGATCAAAATGCCATCTGTATATTGAATGCAGTGCCATAACTAATACTCTACCACTGACGGCCCATATTATATCGGGCGGCGCTATATAGGGCAGAATGCGGGCCATTTAACATGTAAGATAGAGAATATAATTTTGGAGGGCAGGGTTTAGAGGTGGTTGTACTTGCACTACGGACTCATCGGGGTAGACGCGTGATAACTTCCGCAAACACGCCGATACGCGGATGATCTGAAAGATCTACGCGACAGTTAGAGACTGCCGAGAATCCTGATCAGAAAAGAGAGTTAAGAAGAGTTTCAAAGATCTTAGATAGAATACAAGTCGCTGAGCGTCACTACTTTCGAGTACCGATTCGTAAATAGTTGAAGCGGATCTAAGGAGAAGGAGGTGGAAAACTGGGAGACCGGGGTACCGATGATTTCGGGTATTGTGAGGTCTGGAGAGGACTGAGGTAAGCTGGAGTTCCGGACTTCTGTGCTCTGCACTCTCCAGCGAACTGAGGAAATGTAACTCTCACTGGTATTGGGAGGGGTGCACATTATGAGAAAAAGAGATAGGAAGGAAATTGTCGATGGTGGAATGAGAGACAGAGGGAGACGGGAGAAGAACGGAAGGACTAGAAAGGGAAGAGAGAGAGAAACGGAGCTAAGCCAATAGAAGAATATCAAGCAGGAGGTGAAGGTGGCAAGTGATCCAGAGTTGCGGTAGTTGGCACCGAGAGGCTCTCTGCACTCGGAGCGATAGCAGTTCAGCAATAACGTTCATATTAAAAACATGCCGATCCAGTTAAAAAACAACAAATGGTTGGTGTCTTTATATAGGTTACTGGGTTCATGCAGAATTCGAAAATAATGTCAATTAAAAATCAGAAAAAAAAAAATAAATAAATATAATAAATAAAATTTTCTTACCGCGTTAATTTATGCTTGATCAACGGACAGATATGACGCCGCATATATTGTGAACACCTTACACGGAGAAGAACTCAGGAGGAGAGGAGTACTCAGAGCGAATTTTGTCCACGGTAGACTAACTTACAATACGCACACACAAAGGGTCCCTGGACAAGAGATTAGCCTCTTCTCGTAGTAGGTTGGATATGAAATTTGATTAAGCGATACGAAAATTTATAACGTCAAGAATAGTGAAATATCAGGTTTGTTAAAGCGAGCATGAGGCAGATAAGTAACGAACACATTATGTAGAAGATGTCTAAACTCACTAGGCAAGAGGCGCACCACGTCTATTCTTTATTCACGTGCTGACAATAGAGCCAAGTATTGGAGTATCTTGTTACTGACATTTGGGATTTAACTGTTCTAAGTGATAAAGTCTAGCGTCAAAATTTGTAAGCGCCTGTCGATTTCACTAAATACGCCCCCTTAAATCAGTAGAATCAGGCTAAATCAACGACACTCATCCGAGCCAGAATGGAAGATTAGTAAAGAACGAAGGGGCATTACGGCGGACGCAAAACGAGTCTCATGATCAGCCATGCCCGATCATGTCAGGATCATAGGATCTCTTATCTCGTTGCATAATTTGAGTAGCGAGACAAAGGATCACACTTTCTCGGGAGTTCATTTTGGGAATAACATACACATTCGCAAAGCACCAAGGTGCGTAATTATTTATCGTGGAGAACACATCAGATAATTATATGATGGATAGAGATCGACGTAAAAAGTTCACATTTAAAAAAGGTGATATACCTAGCCGCTATATCAATCTGCACTAGAATACCATCGACCACCGAATCGTAAGAGTCCTCGCACACACCTATAATCCACAGCGAGTAGACGAAGCGTCCTAACCGATGTGGAGAGGAGAACACAGATTCACAGCCGTAAGCATAGTCATATATTTGTCAAGAACACACTTAACGGCCAAACACTGACAACTACACACTAACAAATTTATGCGCATACCGACTATAACAACGTGCATTGAACAAGATACCTTGTTTCGTGTAGCAACTTTTTGGTTACAATAGGGCTCTGCATCTTGGTGAACATTGAAAAAGCATGGGTTAAAAATAAGATGTCATACACGACATGATAGGTTTACTTCACACCGATTATCCTGGGGGTTAATTACTGATAGGAGGGAAATGGTGTATTTATATGGAGAAGGAGTAGTGGTGACAATACACAGCATAACAATTAAAAATCTAAACTAACGCCCGTCGATTCAAGAAATATAGTGATATTAAGAGGGGTTTTCACTATAATAGCTGAGTATGACATTAGACTATAGGTTGAGCATAGGGAGAGTCTTAAGAATACTATATTTAGGTACTTCAAAGCATCATTATCCTCATAGTATACGAGTGCCAGAAATATTTCTAAAGACAACTGGATTAATATGTGGGGTAACGATCAAATCATCAACACACGTCCACTAAATAGAGGTCTTATAATGAGAGTGTAAGAAGCCCAACTATAAAACATTCAGGGGTCGCAGTGATGAAAAAGCCGGTTAATGCAAGGAGGACTCTAAATACAGTTTTCCACAGCCTCAGGCTTATGGACTCGGAGAAGACAATAAGTACACTAAGTCATCACATGTTAGATATGCATGAAATTATTAATTCTCACTTAACTAAAAAGTTTATCATTCTCTATGATATTAAGAGTTCGTATTCATTCTTAATATTTACTCAAGAAAGTGGGAACATCTATTATTATATATACTGTTATCATAACAAAAAAGTGAAATCTATCCTAACATTAATAACAACGTTTATATTTCACATATCAAAATAAACATCCATTATAGAGAAGGAGTATTAATGGAGTCTATCACAACACACAGGAAACCTTTAAAACGGAAATATCATTATTATATTCTAACCCACATCCTATCTCAATAACTTCTATATATCCTATTAACAAATTTTCCAACTCTTAATCTAACTACTGCAACGATCATAACATTGTCTTCGAGAGTTCTACTTGAAGGCAACTCCACTGAGGTGGGGTTCATGCACAGCGAAATCCCAACAACTAGGATGTCTTATAGCAACTTGTTCTGGCGATAGTCAATATCTCTAAGGAGCTTTACCAGTGTATCTGAGCCGGTTAATTCATAACACATGGACTATTTTAACACTTAAATAATTTAATTTACATTTCACATATTGGTTATAATTAGACAATTTATGCTCAAAGGAACAGGTCGGGGCGGAATATATAGTTCAAACAACCTGGGTGAACGTGGAACAAGTTACTTCACTCGACAGGTTCGAATCTATAGTGCAACATACTGGTACGTTGATACATGGAATATTCTATTGAAGGGAATCATTTTGAATATGTAGTAAATAAAGACAAAACCTAAGAATACACAAACTCTAAAACATGCTCATGCAAATCTGGCCTGGCCCCCATTAAATGAATTTAAGTGAGATAACACCTAAAGGAAGCTTGAAGAAATAGATAGAAATTAGGTAAAAAATAGTATAAGGTCAAAATCTCACTTTAAACAAACGGGGTATTAATTGAATCTAATTGGCAATCTGCATCATCGTAAATAATACTCCATATTCTTATATCTATATTTATCCATTACATAACTCTAACTATATATTAACTGTTAATCTTACAAACATACACATCAATCATATATCAAAAATGTATCATAACCTTGTTTAATTTAATCATATATCTGATTCACACAAAGAAATAGTCTTATTCAGTATATAATTAAAATAGTTCCACATCATAATAAAACTAACATAGTCGTAACCATAAACTAAGAAAATTATACTAGCACAAATAGTAGACTCACAACTCATATACTATCAACTTATACTACACAAATAAACTGGTATACATAATATTATAACATACAGTTTACCTAACACTTAATACCAGTAAATATATATGGTCACTAACATGGTGCATTGCAAATAAATCGTAACCTAATCTTTACTTTTATTCTAAGCATATACTCTAGAACATATTAACGTTTACTTACATCTAGACTAACAGGCTATACATTTAACTAAAATTGTTCATTCCACATAATTCATTGGTTAAATTATACTGATTAACAACTAAGTATATACTACTTCTAGTAAGCTGTATTCAAAAGTCCACATGCATACACTAGAAACTGTATCCATATGCCTGTACACATGAAACTACTTAGAGAAAATAAATTGTATAACAATAAGACAAACTAACACAACTTACATCCAATAAACTTTGCTAACTATATAACAAAAGAGTTCTCATTCTGTATCTGGCAGTTTTTATACTAACCAGCGAATATATGCTAACATAACAATTTTCACATTAATAAGCTAACATAGTCATCACTATGAACCGGAAAAGATGTAACAACGACAAACAATAACCACTAACATTACGCCAATAAACTGTACATTAACAAAGTTCCTACACTAACACCATAAGTAATCTAACTTTACATACAAAACGCTAAACCTATCATACTCAATTCCAATGCATAACTCTACATCGTTAGACGTTTATCCTTACTATTGCACAGTAACATTTATCAAAAAATATATACCAATACTCTAACCATCATACATCACCTATGAGTAAAAGACGAATTAAAGTAAAGTTTTAGCCTATTGTCTCTTTTTAGACTCCGTCTCCTTCAGAAATATACCCGAACCTTCTAAACATGAAACATTGATTTTATGCTTTATAAACCATTTGCATAACGTGATGCAAGTACTTCCATTATTTTTGAACCTTGGCAGGAATACAAGCAAATGTAGCATCGCCATATCGGTTTACGATTGAATCTAAATGACACATCGTGTGGATAACGAAACTCCTCGTGAATATTCAACACAAGCGAGAGGGACGTGATGATGTCAATCGCGTATCAACACATGCGAAAAACATCCTATGAGAGAAAATAGTGTAATACAACATCCCTTAAAATGTAATTGAGATTCTTTCTTTCAACCAATCAGACGAAAGTAAACGAATATTCGACGTACGGAATGAACCTACAGTTCCAAAAGGGTACCTATTCCGTCGAGCATACAACCCACGAACAACAATAACAAGTACAAAGTAAGTTCTTCTAGATACCTAACCACGAATATTGCTAACGTACACATTGTTGTTCATATTAAAAAGCTAACATAGCATTACAGAACTAAGGAAAATAATGTACCAACGACGAATCTACACACAAACTTAGCACGAATCAACTGTTTAACATAACAAAGTTCCACACTTAAACACCAGTAAAGGGAACTGACATTGCATAAAACTAACCTATTCATAGCTTTTCTAAACACTATCTCTAACAAGTAACCGTTATATTTTACATTGACACAGTAAAATTTAACCAGAATTTTATCATAACCTTTGTTTACTAATCAACGAGCAGCGAAATGTAGCTAAGTAACAAAGTTTTACGACATAATAAGCTAACATAGCATAACCGACTCAAGAATATTATGTACCACGACAAACCCTTAACACACCTACGTCGATAAACCACAAACATTAACGCAAACTTCCGCACTAACCAGCAATTAAATGTACCTCGTAACACGACTCGTACAAACGTTCAACCTATTCACACTTTCAAGCATCTCTCTAACCTATCTATTATTTACATAACATCGCAATATTTCAACAATACGTTAGCATTTAAACCGTCTAATCATCATAACTGACGAAAGCAATAAATGCTAACGAACAAATGTTTTACATCAACTTCTGTAATATTTAGCAAAAAATTCATCATAACCTGTCTAAATATCATAAAGCCAGCGACTAATTGCAAACATACAAAGTTTTAACCAAACATACCAAAAAAATATCATTTTATTTATATAACATAAAAATAAGTTTCTTTGAATAAAATATCACAGTAAAACCGTAATATTACGATTAAGCAGTAAATCAGTAAATCAGTAAATCAAGACCACCCATCCCCGCAGTCCCCTACATCCCAACCCGCCTTGATCTATGAACATTGATTCAAGTCAATTCGAGTATCATACTTGTGATAACATAACATAAACTAAGTTCTTTTATATATCTGACCTACGAATAT
>JABUQX010087020.1:37500-53933 GCA_015478945.1 Trachelipus rathkii
ATAATAAAATAATATCAAATTATAAAATTATAATTAAATATAATATAATAATAATAATAATAAAAAAATAGATGAATATAATAATAATAATAATAATAATAATAATGAAAATATAATAATAATGAAATAAAAATAATAATAATAATAAAATAATAAAAATTAGTATAATAATAATAAATTATATAATAATAATTAGTATAATTATAATAATAGTATACATAATAATAATAATAATAATATAATAATGATAATAAATAATAATAATAATATAATAATAATAATAAAATTTGAATAATAATAAGATAATAATAAATAATAATAATAAAAAATAATTATATAAATTCATCAATTTATAATTACCAAAATGATAAATTATATCATAATTAAATAAAGTAACATAATGATCATAAATAAAATAATATATAATAGTATAATAATAAATAATAATAATAAGTAAAATAGATAATAAAATAATCAAATACAATAATAATAATAATAATAATAACAAAGAAGGAACTGCCAACTTCTGCTCGCTTCAAAATTTAATTAAGTTCCTGCAAAGTGTAGCAGGACATAAAGCAGCATCCTTCTATAAAAATTATAAATGGTAGAACAAGAGCTATTAGAGAGTTCTTAATTGATGAGAGCTCATTGAGGGAGGTCCTCGTTTTTGAATGCGAGTTTTAAAAGGCTATCCTTGTATTGGTTCAAAAGGCTTCTATGTTGCCCGATTTATTAAGGACAGCGCTATTCCTGTGTGATTGCCGAATGGTCGCAGCTAAACGAGCTCTTGTGTACTTTTCTATTTGTTTCAACCATTCGCTTGTATATAAAGCTTTCTACTTGTTTCATTTGTACGTGCAAAATATAATCTTAAATTCCTATGAAATTGCTATTACATATGAATAATTAGTCATCAAAAAATAATTTATGAAATTGTGGTTAATTTGTTTAAGTCTTTTAAAAAGCATACTACCTTGAAGCACAAGGTAAGGACGTGCATCTTTTTAAATTTTATTTTGTTATGTAAAACGAACTCATACTAAAATAAGGATGTCGCTATAGTTTTATCTGTTGCAAAGTGGATAATATTCATTGTTGGAAAGAATAAACCAGTTAATGTATTTTTATAGATTTCTATTATATATATTATATTATATATAAAATAATATTTAATTTTATATATATATATTAATATATATATCATATATATATAATATTATATAATATATATATATATATATGTACAGAGAGAGAGAGGAGCAAAGAGAGGAGAGAGAGAGAGAGAGAGAGAGAGAAGAGAGAGAGAGAGAGAGAGAGAGAGAGAGAGAGAGAGAGAGAGTATATAACTTGCACCCTGCCATCATAAACTGCTTCGTCTTTGCCTATAAGCTTCAACCTTTGCTTCTCGATGGAAGCATGTGCTCATTCAACGTGTACTGATAAAAGTGACCCCTTCTCAATCCCCTAATTATCGTCCCATTGTTTTAATTTCTGTCCTTCCTTTCCAAAATATTCGAATCTATTATATATTATTAAAAGAAAATATGTTATATTTTCTAACTTAATTTCAGATTACCAGCATGTCCTACGTAATGAGTTTTCAACTAGTGATACTTATTCTCTTCTCTCTAGCATTTGATCCTCTTTTCTTCTTCATTTGGGTAAATATTTTGCCGTGGTGTTAGACATATCGAAACTTATCCATTGGGTCTGGAATAGAGCTTTTATTTCTAAACGTTCATTTATATCTTTCTTTTTCTATGAAACCTTCGCCTTGATTTCCATTTTGGTAGTTTCATAGAAGGTATTGTAAACAGCCACAGTTCATCCATTAGGTCTATCAATACAGTGGTATCCCTCAAGATACTACTATATCTCCTACTCTACTTCATCTTATATCCACTATTATAGGGACCGTGATGACATCAACCTTTAATGGTGGTTTTCAAAGCCTCAAAACCTCAATTCCATCATTTATCTACACGACATAATTTTGCACACCACTACAATTTCTTATTCGAAAACATACAATTCAAACCTTCTTCCAAATCCCATTATTTCCTTATTACGTGACTTCTCTTGAAGAATCGCAGTCTTTCTTTTACAATTAAGCCATACTAATGCTTGTAGTTAAAAAGATCCTATGCACCAGATTTATGTGATCTGAGTTAAAGGCATAGGAGAAGAAGTTGGAACAGGATCGCTGCAATCGTTAAGAGTAGATATAGTGGTAGTGTAGGCGCTGATTAATCTGAGCGAACAAGAACAATAGGCAATACAGATTACAGTAAAGTACTTCTGACAAGAGGTCAACTTTAAATAATTGACAGAGTCAATAAGTTTTTACTCGAATTGACCTGAATCGATGAGGGGAACTTCCATGCAGAGATTCGTTCTAGAAATTGACACTGACCTTCGTATGAAAAGCTCAAAACGTTACCGCCTGCGTTACACAGACACCAGACTCTGGAAGATTAACATTATTTCATTTAATGAAAATATATTTGGCTTGTTCAAGAAAAATCCTGCAGCAAATCCAAACTTAGTGAAAATTAATATAAAAAAATGGAAAAACGAGAGTTTCTCCACTTCCGAAACGAAACTATCACCAGTTCGAATGATAGGTATCATATGCGATCGAAACATGGAATAAAAATAGAAAAATATTTAGTTAAATATGAATTGAACGTACTCATCCCGTTGTCTGCCTCACCACCCCCCCTATTTTGTAACAAAACTGGATTGTCCATGTCAAGCAGAAAATTATTTCTAAGATTTGATGTCAATCTGTTTATTCCAACACCCGCATGCACCAAGCAGCCCAATCAAATTGATAAAGAAGTTCAGAACAAGGTTGACATAATGGAAATGAAATACTGAAGGTAAGAGTTATAAGGTTATGGTCTGAATTACTAATTGTTGCGAGAATAATGTGGCTATAACGAGAATCACTAAGATGACCAATAGTGAGAAACCCAGCCACCAAGTGTGGTATATAGTAAAATTTCCGAAAAACAAAAACTCTAGCATTTGAATGTGAAGTTGTCTCATGGTTGAAGGTTAGATATTCAAAATGTTTGGTTTTCATTTCATATGAGGACAACTAATAGAAAAACAAGAATATTATAATATTAGTGAGAGAGATTTACCAAAGAGCTTCTAAGTTTGGCAGATGAATATGAGTACGGTGATTGAATCTGCTCAGACCATCCCAGAATATCGTAATTTTGGGCACAGATATTCGGATATTAAATAGTATCCTCAAACAGTAAGTTAAGTGGCAGAGTACATATATAAGTATATATAGTTGTTGTTATATTACAGCAGCATATATATTATATGTTATATATATATATATATATATATATTACTCAGATAGCAGATATGCTATTGTAAGGCTGACTGGCTGGCTGGCTGGCTGGTTGGCTGGTTGTTATTGGTTATTATTGCAGTTATTATTATTATTTCGGTCAGTTTCATATATAGATATATTAATATTTATATATATATATATTACATATTATATTATTATGTTACGGATAATGAGAAAACTTTCTTGTGTCATATACATGGTTATTGATGATACATAGTGTATTATATGATTTTTATATTTATGGTATGTTACTATTATTTATTATTAACATACATATATTATAAGTATATTGTTATTGTTGGTTGGCTGGCTATACACATATATACATTGTTGTTAAAGTAAGCATAAGAAGGAAGTGAAGTATATGTTGTTATATATATACAAGGAAAATGTGTTAAGCATAGGTTATATGTAAGAGCAGCATATATATATATATATATATATGTTAAGCATATTAATATATATATATATATATATATATATATATATATATATATATATATATATATATATCACAGTAGAGGAATATTTTTTTTGTTCATGTTTGCAGAGAATGATAGATTTGCATTTGGCCGAAATTTATTTGTGAGCATTCCGCATAACTCGCTTTGTGATTTGTTTAAAGATGAAAAGGCAAATACAATTCCCCACTCACTATTAATTGGCATTTCCCTTCAATGGATAGAAAAGCGTTTTGTTTAATAAATAACTTTACATTTATTAGTCTATACAAATGGAGCTTTAAAAATATTGGTTCATCCTTTATTCTTTTATTTTGAAACATATAAAATTGATTATTAAAAAAAAAAATATTAATTTATTATTAACCAAACATGATGTGACCCTACGATGGCCTTTTTACATCAAGAATTCATACGAGCATTGTAACTATTGTTTTCATTTGGTCTTTTATGCACAGCAGATTCATGAGGACTTGAATTGGAGCACGAACCTTTATAGATTTTTAATAGGAACAAGAACTATAAATAGTCCCCTAAAGGTGCTTTACTCCTCTTACAAGTGATGGATGATTACGAAACAAATTTGAAGCTTGAATGAAGCTTTGACAAATTCACGCTTAATATAACGACGGAATTGATATTTTTTGAGTAGCTTTATTCAAGATGATTAATATATTAGAACAATAATAGAAGGTATTTCCTCATGTGAAACATTGTCTCTAGAAAGGTGAACAAAAATTTAATCAGGTGAATGGATATGGTTGCTAGATAAGGTTGTCATAATTTGTTATAAATTATAATCAGAATTGATATACAGGTTGTTATATGCAATATATAATACGAATAGCAAAGATATATATATATATATATATATATATATATATATATATATATATATATATATATATATATATATATATATATATATATATATAATACACCAGAATGTGTTATTGACGAAGCAGGTGATGATGATAGTGTTAATGATATTATGGTAATAATGATAATAATGGTATTAATGTTAATAATAGTAATGATAATGATAGTGGCAGTGATGGTAATGATAGTAATCATGATGTTATTAATGATAGTGATGATAAAGATAATGGTAATAATGATATTAATAGTGATAGCTGTGATAATAATAATGGTGAGGGAAAAAAACTGACATAAAAGGTTATATTAAGAATCTTAATATGATTTAAATGTAACAGGAACAAAAATGAAAATGCTAATGCTAAAATTGTCTGGATTACAGTCTGGGAAGGGTCAATCAAAGGTGATAAATATTAAGCTCCTGACGAACCAGATGGACACAGTTAGGACAGATTTTAAGATATTGCACGAAATTACGCATTTGACAAGCAGTGTCTGTAATCCCGAAATGCCCACCCAAGTTAATGTACAATAGATAAAGATTTTACGTGTGATATATGTTTACCAAAAAAAAAAAAACAATTAAATCGCTTATCATGTTGGTAACAAACAGAGTGAGTGTTGTTAAGCTAATTTGTACACGAAGTTCTACGGTCTCTCTCTGTCAACAGTTATCAACGCGGTGGCCTATGCAAAAAAAAAAAAATAAATAAAAAAAAATAAATAAAAAATATCTACTCGGTACAAAGAAGACAAAAGTCTTCTGAAAATTCTCAAAATCGGTAAGGAGTTAAATGAATACGGTATATTTAGATAATAAGTCTTGTTCGACTCTATATAGATTATAATATTAAATTCATTCATGAATGTGAGAGTAAGAAAAATTATTCACACCTCGTATATGAATTTTTAATCAATTATTAAATTCGCAGATGAAAAACAAGACCATAAACATATATTTCATTTGTATAATGATATTAGAATGTTAAAACTTCTGTTGTATATTTTAAATGAAGCTCGAACTATAATATTAGAATTATTTAAAAAAGTTTCAATAAATAAAAACTTGAAACTATAATTGAAACCATAATTACTATAATTGAAATTATAATTGTCAAATATATATTGAAACTGTAATATATGTTTCAATGAACATATTTTGAAACGATAATCGGATATGATTAACAATGATTGTTGAAACAATAATTGAATGTGTTTCGGTTATTATTAATTTGAAACTAAATTTATATTAGATTATTTATTATTATTCTTTATATTTTATTATATTATATGACGAATATCGAAAATTATTAAATGTAAATTATTATTATTATTATTATTATTATTATTATTATTATTATTATTATTATTATTATTATTATTATTATTATTATTATTATTATTATTATTATTATTATTATTATTATTTTTATTCTAGTATTTCATTATTATTATTATTATCTAAATCTTTCTGTTAACAACCCAAGACTGGGGGTAAGGTGTGGTGCATGCATAGGAAAAGAAGCAGTAGAAATAATGACATAAGTTTCGAAAAAGAAAGCAGCTTACCGCCCCCTCTATATGAATTAGTGAGAACTCGTCGGTAGTCAGAAAATCCAGCCCTAAGCTCAGCGGGACCTACGAGGCCCTTCACTATGGCATATCGTCAAGTGGAGGGTTTCCCCTGTCCCAGGTGGGCCACAAACATACACCCCTTCACAAAGGCGTGCAATTCACTCCTGATAAAATGGCACTATCTCTCCTGCTGCCAACTCACACATCTATTCTTTCACGACAATACTCGTCATAATGCGCTCATAGGGACTCAATCCACCTTTTCTTCGAGCTCTACGGGTAGTGTGACTTATAATAGTCAGTGCGCGCCTGTTTAACCCACAGCCCGACACGGTCGAATACCATTGACGGATATGCGGTCTCCCATATGACCAAACCAATCTCAACGTACATGGTGTCTAGTTTAAACTCGTTCCGGGGCGTCTATGCTGTAGTGCTTCACACCATAAGCCTAAATCCGGGGTCGGCAGATGTACAATTATCAGATTCTGTTCAGCAACCCATTAGATGTACAGCCCCTAACTTTGTCCATGACTGGACACGGTTGGAACTTAGATTATAACTCTTATTGTATCGTAGATCGTGGCAGGTTACTAACAGGGAGAGATGCTATAGGCTACAAGAGATAGGTTAATACCGCTAAGTAAAGTAGGTTCGACACATCATAAATAACTTAAGTGCCATTTAATAATGGTCCAACTACAAACGTACTTTAAATATGAGAGTCAACCAGACAACTTTCTGCCATCAAACATAAACTGTGTTTCTATAACTATAGCTGAGGTACTCATCGCTAATGCTCATCCGTCCTTTTCATCCACATACTAACGAGCTAAATAATTTCAATCAGAAGTCCTTGTTATAGATGATCCACATCTAACATAACTTCTATTCATACGGGGGAGGAACTGAGGTTTTCCATAAAAGCTTACAACATAACTTAACTTCTTAACCAATAATCACATTATAACTTTTTCAATACCACTATTCAAACATTCTATCTAACGATGCACTCCACTGGCACAAGAGAATGTGTTAGAGTATCACCTATTCGCTCGTCAAGGACACTTCTTTATATCGATTCCAACCAATACAATACAAAGCTTCTGAGAAGTCATCGAAAAGCATTTAAATGGCACACATGAAATAATACAATAAATCAATATATATGATAGAACCTATCACTCCGCATGCACGCAGTCCAATTATTAATAATCACATCATGACCAGGAATATCAATTACTTATTCCACACAAATATATCCTGCCAACAATTTAATAATAATAATAATCGAAATAAAGGCGAGCATCAATCAATAATAATAATACCATACTAATAATCAACAACAATAATAATAATAATAATAATAAATAAGTAATAATATAATATAATAATAAATAATAATAATCAATAATAATCAAAGATAATACCCATTCATATAGTTGACTGAACTAGAACATCAATCAACTAATAATAATAGATATATAATAATAATATAATACACTTACAATTACAATTTCAATTATAAATAATAATAATAATCTAGTATTTCAATAATATATAATACTATTATATTATATATATACATCGAAACACTAATATAATACAATTAACCTTTACTATAAATCAATAATAGCAATTAAAAAACCTGTTCACAGCTTTTCTCATTACTGAAACTGAATTATGATAATTCAAGTAGGAATAATAATATATTTATCATAATTTACATAGTAATAATAATTCATTAATGAATACTATTTGCTATAAGTGATCATTGTTTGATCTCATAATTAATACATAAATTACTCATAATAATAATAAAATTATCAAATAATTTAACATACTTTTATTACATATATAATTCAATATATTAAATATTTAATGTTAATGAATAATATAATCAATAATATAAAATAATAATTAAAAGATATTATTTATAAGTATATATATCATAATTCTACGTAATAAGAGATGCAGATATGGAGTGAGGAGTGGAGTTTCGTTGAGTTAATCAATCTGAATAATATATCACTAAGTAATAATACATTAAATTCATAAATTAATCATTTCGTGTAGCTTTTCAATTTAAACGTCGCTTTTTTCAACTGATTTCAATATGTACATGCTTAATATTTAGGAATTCTTTCCATTTTCTTCCTTAACATAAATATTATTCACGGTATAATATAACTTTAATCTCTATCGTTTACCTAAATGTTTTAAAGCACGTCTACTACTTTTATTAAGCTAGCTAAATACTTATGTCTTTAACTGCTTATCACTTTATATGTCCTATAATCTAAATAAATCGGTCTGGCGATTTGATATTTGAACTTATTTTTCTAGTATAATGCCTTACTACTTATGTCTTCTGATAATTTTGATATTATTTTGATAATTTAAGTAATATAATCAATAGATCATAATTTTTATTTTAATTATTTATGATTCTTAAATTGTTGTTTTATATATGCTCTTTTAATAAAAAGAGATAGCTTATATTTTGAAAAATAATATCGAATAAATAAATAAATTTAAAAAATATAAAATATATTTAATCTATAACATATAAACTAATAATTATATTTAAATTTATTATAATTTATTTCATAAAATTCTAATTTATTAATAATAATAATAATTAATTATAATTATAATATAATAATAATATAATAATCATACATAATACATTAATAATAATAATAATTTATTTATTCCTAATAATTTCCTAATAATTTAATAAAAATGAAAAGAATTATCATAAGTGTTGAATTTTGTACTATAAATAATTATTTCAAACCATAATAATAATAAAATATTAAAAATATTATCTTTAATATAATTATATTACAATATGTAAATAATATAATAATAATAAATAATTTAATAAAAATATATTTAATTATTTTATTAAATTTATTCAAGATAATTAGCTTTAAATTTTATAATTAATTAATAACTTCCCTTTGAATAATTTTTACATTAGTAGAGGCATAATAATATATGATATACTTATAATACATATTAATTAATTAAAGATAATTAAAATTAATTATTTAACATAAATAATGTTTCGTATAATTATGTAACTACTATTACACTATAATTCATCCATAACATTCCATTATATATTATTATATTACATTACTTCCATAAATTGTATTAATCTCTAAAATTGTAAGCATTTTATAAAGTATTGTATAATATAGATGCGTTAATGAATATTTATTATTAATTCATTATTGCTAATGAAATTTATTCTAAACAAGTGTTTTTTTTTAATTTTATACATAATTTATTACTTATAGTGCGTATCTATTGTTCAAGTAATGTAGTTAAATATGAGGTATATTTAAATAATCATTAATTTAATAATGTTTATATTGTTTCAAATGCAAATAATTATTAATACTATTATGTGATAAAGCAAATATAGATATTCTTTTTTTAACTAAGTACTGCGCAAATAGTTATAAAGATTTAAGAACCTTTTATTAACAATAATATATTAAGCTATATTCATTAGTAATGATATTAAAAACATTTCGATAAAGATACGTCATTAATTAAAATTTTATTATTTATTATCATTATTATTATAATTATTATTATTTATATCTGGTTGAATGGTGGAATTTTTTACGGAGCATCGCGACCGTATTGGGGTAAGAGATTTAGCCCGCAGTGGACCCATTCTGCAAGAATTAAAGGGGATCCTTTGGAACCTAGTTTAAGGGAATCCCCTTTTCCTTTAACCATACATAGAACTTATTAATCTTCGCGGTCTCAAATAAAGCAGGTAAGGTATTATTTGGTTTAATGAGGTAAAAGACATTTTGTAGTGCAAGTTCTTATGACAATCAATTTGTATGGTTCCAAAGTAACTCATTTCATTTGAAAAATTAAACCCTGCAAAGGAATACTTTTTTCCCCACCAAACCATAAAATATAAAAATTTAAAGAACTGTTTATCTTAAATTTGGTCAAATACTTTTAAACATAATCTTAAATATATGTTTCCCAAATGCAGGAGCCAAAGGAGAGGATCTGTGGCTAGGAGTTGTTCAGTATAACGCAAGAGCTTTTACAATAGCGGGAGAAGACGTCACAGACGCCTACTTAATTCAGGTTTACGACGGAAATTTTATATTTTTTTCATGCTTCATTATCATTTTTTTAGAGTATATATATCCTGATTTAAAAAAAAAAATTTTTATAAAAGAAAATTCTACAGGAGTTTTGACAACTTTAAGAGGCTGTAACTTTTTTTCCTAAAGAGACTGCCAGTTTTATATTTTTTATTCTTGATTATTTTTTTAAAGTATATCCTTTGATTTTTATAAAAATCTGGGGTGAAGCCCCCTCTGTACTACTATTATCTTCTAAACTATTATCCAATATTGTACTATAGAACTCTTTAACAATTTTAAAGGTTAATAGGCTATTCAGCATTATGAAATGGGAAATAGGAACATTTAGGATAGCCACAGCAAGTCTACAATGAATTATCAGTTTTAGGCTTAGGGGTACTCTCAAGGTATAAAATATATATGTTATTAATTTTACAAACTTTCTTAATTCTTTTTATTTTCTTTATTGTTTTCATGCAAATTCAATATTCAACAGTATCATCATAATAATAAAAGTCTATGGTTTACATAAGACATAAGTTGCCAGAAGCTAAAGTACTTACACAACCTTGGAAGTACAAAGAAACAAACATACAAATACAATCATTACAATGTTTGTCCTCTAATAATAATAATAATAATAATAATAATAATATAACTCTCTGCTAATCAACACAAGTTTAGTTTCACGTTGGATACAGTTGCGAGTGTTGGCTATAAATATATTGAATAATAATCTATGTAACAGTTTGACGTCAATTGACTAGGCCTATACATTTTTGAGGAGTCTGAAGTCATGTAAGGAATTTTTAACATAAGTTATTTAATATCTATCCAGCTTTGTAGCCTAGGGCCTATATGTTAATTAATTAGATTTATTAATTTAGGCTATAAAAATGTTGTGTAATCAATTCCTATTTATATGCGCACATCGGTTATAAATACATATCTGTCTCTTTTCATAAGAGGCCTTTCCAAAAAAAATGATTAAAATTTAAAAAAAAAAAAAAAAAAAAAAAAAAAAAGTTATATGATGAGGTGGGAGCATCAAATCAAGGACAATGACTCAGAAGGTCGCACCACAATTATGGTCGCACCCAACCACCCACCATAGCACCCATATATATATATATACTTTTTTGAGAGCGGGCTTCACCAACTACGGGCATCCGCCGACCCTCTAGGCTCTACACAAAATAATGCCCTTCAGGGGGTCAAGCCATCAAGAGTTCAGAACAAGGATATTTACATGTTCTCTCTTTTTAGATTGATTTTTATTAATAATAAAGTTGGAAAACGAGTATACAAGCAACAACCAAAACGAACCGAGCTAATACCCAGAACCTGGAAATCTGGTTAGCGGTTTTTTGAGCGGACAGAGTGTATGCCATTTGTTTAATTAAGAGCTGTGTCGAAAGTCCACTTTTTCCTGGAGGATGAGGACAATCCCCACTTAGACTGACCACTCTAGGGTTTATAGTCTTGAGGCTAGAGAAACATTCTAGTCATAGTATAAAAAAAATCATTGATTCTAGTTTAGAGAATCTGGAAATGAATAAATAAATTGCTCGTTCCCTTCTCATCCAACATATACCCTAAATATTTTAAAACTTTCAGGACACTCGGTGTTCCCAATTCTGCCTCCCCACCCATCTAACATAACTTGCAGCACCAGCTGAGGAACTCTTTCCTCACTTCCACACACCATAACCTAAACTTTCTTTATCTTATGTTTACTTTCAAAAACCCCTCCCTGTTTTTAACACATTCCTGCCAAATCTCTCTGATGACAATCCTCTCAACTTCTTCAGATTTCAACCACCACAAAACAAATCATCCGCATATAATAGGGTTAGCGCGCACCCCTCCCACTGTCAATCTGCATAATTTTTCTAACACCATCTTCCTGGTCACGGCCACCTTCAATTTCTTTCATAAAAACCCCATGTCCACATAACAAATTGAATAACAAGGGAGACATAACACAACCCTGCCTCACTCCGCTATTTAATACTAAACCAATCACTTTTTGACACCATTTTCTTCTTACCACACACCTCACTATCATCATTTACATGACTTTTTCCACTTCAGAAGGCCCTATCCACAACACTAAATAATATCAACTAACCACCTGCCCATAGACCTTCCTATTAACCCTAGTCATACCCTGTTGCAAATCCATAAAAAAACCCCTAAATACAATTTATTCTTCCTCTCTCTAATTTGCTCTATCCCATTTGCCTTTCAATGTAAAGAATTTTGAATCCAACAACAATCCTCTACCTACCTCCTTAAACGCACCTTGTTCTTTCACCAATCAGTTCCCTTCAGTCACTCGGCCCACTCTTTCGACCAAAACACCAGCAATATCTTCCCTACACACAATTAAACTAAATACCCCTATTAATTTTCTAACAGTTCCCTTTTGATTCTCCCTTACCGCTTATATAAAGGTACTATTTTACTTGCTTCTCCTCAATTCCCTCGAAAACTATAACCCTCCATAAAACCGGGGCTTAATTTACACACTTCCAAAGAATTCCAAATCAATCACCCATCCTGCTCCGTTCTTTGAGTCATCTTCACCAGTTAATTTCATCTATACCTGGGGATTTACCATTCAACTTTCTCCACTCTACCCCATTTTCCTCCCCTTTGCTTAATTAAACCTCATCCCCAAATACCCTATTTCCTTCTTCGTACATCCAAAACCCACCACCAGTCATTTATCACCTCATCGATTACTGCTAATATTATTTCCAGATTTCCAAAGTGTTCTTTCCCACACTCCACTCACATCCCATTTTTCATCAATTACCAAAAAACACCATCCCCTAATATCATTATTCTAAGTCAGCGTTCCGCTTATTCTAATCTTAAAACCTTTTTCGCGCTCGCTCGCTATCTGCTATTTGGCCGAGAAGAGTTCATGTATTTCCCTTGTATTGTCCCCCATTCATTCCTCCTTCATTAAAATTGTTCATTTACCGCTTCTTTTCTTCTTAACGTATTGCATCTTTTAAGCATTGCCTTTTTGCTTCTTATAGTAAGTCAAGGCAGCTTTCTTTTTTGAAACTCATCATTTGCTTGTTAGTACATGCAACACGCTTTCTTTTTATTACCTTTAACCGCTTGCTCACCTGTCTTTCATTTCCACCACTTCACTGTTATTCAGTCTTACTTCCTTACGTTTAGCCAACCCCACATACTTTTGCCACACTGGCTAACCAATTGCTTTCCTTCATTTGCGTCCAGATTTATTAAGTTTCAACTTGTTCAACCATTCAACTGGAATTTACTTGCGAGCGTGCTTACAATACTTATTCCTTATTACCTTGTTCAACTTAAACATTATCTGCGAAATGAAGTTTACCCAATTCCCCTTCCGTATTTCACCTTCCTCTCCTTTCCAAAGTTTCCCACTTAACTTAATTGTTACATAGAATAACCTAATGATCAAACGATAAATCCCATTCTAAACCCTCATGATTTTTAACTCCAATACATACTTCAACATCTCCTTTCTTCACCAACACAATCGGGCAATCATACTTTTTTCACTTCGTACATTTCTCTACCCTACCAACCAACCTCTAGGTATACTTATGGGGATTACCTCTTGTATTTAAAGGAAAAAATATACTTTTAAATGGTAACCTCTCCCCCTCACCAGAAATCAATTCACCTTCCTAACACATATACTCATTTTTCTTTCCGACACCCCAAAAACCCAACCTTTTATTACCATCCTTTTTTTGATCATATATATATGATAATATAATAATATAATATATATATTAATATATATATATATATATATATATAATTTAAAATAATAAAAAATATATATTATAAATATATATTATATTATAATTATACATATAAATATAAATATAAAGTATAATTTAATATATATTATTATATATATTATATATATAGATATTATTTATAATATATAATATATATATATATATAATATATATATATATATATATATATATATATATATATAAATATATATATTATATATATAATATATATATATATATATATATATTACTTTATATATAAAATTCCGGTATTAATAAGTCAATATTTAGTGCCTAGAAGGGTATTGGTTATTTACTGTATAATTTAAAAACACTTGGTTATTATACATAAAAGAGTAATTTGAAAAAAAAAACAAAAAAAAAACCATTTTTTTTTAAAAAAAAAAACGTTTTTTTTCAAAAAAAAAAAAAAAAAAAAAAAAAAATATATAGTTTTAACCAAACCCTATTAATATTATATATATATATATATATAATTATAATATTTAATATATAATTATATATTAATATATTATAATTAATATATAATATATATATATATTAATATATATAATATATATTATATATATATATATATTTATATAATAATATATATATATATATATATATATATATACTATATAATATTATATATATATATATATATATATTAATATATATATATATATTAATATTTGTATATGTATATATATAATATATATAATATATATAATATATATATTAATAATTATTATATTATAATATATATTAATTAATATATATATATATATATTTTATAAAATATAATATATATATATTATATATATATATATATATATTTAATATATATATTATAATATATATATATAATTAATAATTATTAATATTTAATATATATTATATAATATACTATAGGTCAGGCCTTTCGTGAAAATGCCAGACATCATGTAACAATTTACGAGCCGCTTATACACTATAAAACAAATGATTAATATATTATATAATATTTAATTATAATAATTAATTAACCAATTAATATTAATAAAATTAAAATAAATATGAAATATGTTAGTACAACAATTAATATTTAACTATAATAATTATATAAAGTATAAATTATATATATAAATATATATATATATAATAAATGCTTGAGTTATACTATTAAAATTATTCTTAAATAATAGTTTGTGACTTTGTTAATATAGCTAATCTTGCTAAAGTGTTAAATTTTAGAAATCAGCGTATTATAAAAATTAAGGAAAAGTTTAATGATGGAAAAATTAATTTAAATTAAGAAAATTTTAGCTTTTTATTTGAAGTTAAAATAAAAATGTTTTATCACAAGATTTTTATACTCTTATATTTGAATTCCTATTTAATTTAAAATTTGAAAATAAGTCCTCGAGAGAAATTGTTAAAACATCATGGAGCTAAATTTTAAAAGTATTAATTATGTGAAATATTCTAATTATATGAGTATTAAATATCATCACATCATCACACCAACGCAACTTATTCATTTCTGAAAAAAACACTTCAGAAAAATTATTAAAATGCTTGAAACTTTCCATAAGAAAAGAACAAGTGATTGAACCTATTGTCAACATTTCTTGAAGGCACTAAAGTAAAACTCCTTTGGAAATATTATTGGGGTGTAGCTACGGTCACTCAATGGCACTCACTGGATGTCATCAAATCTTTAATTCCCTATTTCTTACCAAGTGAAAAATAAATATTTTCTCACTTATTATATTATATCCTTTAACGCCCCTAAATGTTATCTTCAGCCAGTCTTATCCAAAAAGCAACTCTCAAACCTATAGATCGCTAAAGAGGATGAGAACGCAAACTGTTGCAGAATAAGTTGCACACACCAAAGAGATCTTCCCACGCGATCAGTTCCGTTGAGTTTGTTGAACAGTTGTTGTTCAATCTTGATAAAATCTAAGAGGATAACTTGAACTGCATGGTTTCTAGTTTGTCCGCATGTTTCTACCAACCACCCGTCTAGATCGCTCTTATCTGTTTGGTATTTACCCTCGTTGGTCAAATATGAAAATAAACTTATTAAACATAAAAATGTTTTATAAAACATTTATTTCATAACTTAACCTAGCCTAACTTAACCTAACATAATTTATTTTCTCTCAAATGTCCGTTTGCCCAAATATCCACTACCAATTGTCCGTTGGCCAAATGT
>JABUQX010087021.1:0-5000 GCA_015478945.1 Trachelipus rathkii
AGGTATTATTTAATAACAACCTCTATTGATTTACTGAGTTTTATTATAATATTGAGCATTAAATGTGAGTTATATTAATGTATTTTATAATAATTAATTATGTATTATTCTTTCAATTAAATATTACCGAGTTAAAGCAGTAAAACATAAGAGTTAATAAAGCAGTAAACATGAAGTTAAAACAGTAAAAGCAAGAACAAAGTTAAAGCAGTAAGCACAAAGTTAAAGCAGTAAAAAGCAGTAAAAACAAAAGCATACTAATCCCTAGGTGTTAAAGTAATAACACCTCTATTGATTTACTGATTTACTGCTTAAAGCGTATGTAAGTAATACTGTTTTTTTAATCATATAAAACAATTATCGTAGGCAATTGCTTAGTAAAATACCAAATGATTATATCATCTAGGCACTCTGACATTTTCTTCTTCTTACATACAATTTTTAAAAATTTATATAAATTAAAAATTATAATTTAAAAAGTATAAAATAGACAAAATCATTGCTTTTAATAAATATATGTGTTAAATATTAGGTCTGTAATGAGTTACAGACTTTTTTTTGCCTTCGCCCTGAAAATTCTGTTCTTTAATTAAAAAATGCTTTTATCAGATATGGGAACATAAAGAGTATTGACATGTACTCCATAGTATATTGGAAAAGAAATTCTTTGAATAGTTTACATTGACATGGACGCACGCGGCGGCGGTTACGGGGAAATATTGCGCCTGCGGGCGCACGCGGGGGCGGGTACGCGGAAATATTGCGCCTGCGGGTGGCACGCGGCGGGCGGGTACGCGGAAATATTGCGGCCTCGGGCGCACGCCGGCGGGGGCGGTACGCCGGAAATACTGCGCCCTGGGGCGCACGCGGCGGTGCGGAGGTACGCGGAAATACTGAGTCCGCTCTGAGGGGCGCACGCGCGGGCGGGTACGCGAAATCTGGCGCCTGCCGGGCGCACAGCGAGTGGCTGAACGCACTGTGAACGAGGACGACGAGGAAAGCGGCTGGACGCACTGTGGGGCGAGAGGGTTCGGGGGCGTTATGTTGCAAGAGGTGGCGCAATGCTGCGCCCCTGTGACTCTAGCTTATGATCTTATGGGAAGACATTATATTAGCTATGTTCTTTGTGAAGGTAGAAAAGGCTAGAAAAGTTTAAGAAAATGTATCAAAGATGAATCATCAACTATAGACTGGGGTACTCAAAACGATGCATCGGCATCAAAGAATGAGATCATCCAAAAGAATGAACTTTCTTCAAAAATGAGGACATTACAAAGGTTTGAGGCAATTTAGGCTGAAGGCACAATCAAGTGCTGAGGCATCCAAAGTTGGGTGCAATTGAGAAGATGAGGAGCATCAAAATCATCGAAGTGTGTGAATGTAAAGTGTAAGTGTACTCTGTGTTGTGGGTTGTGACAGTACACTGAGTATTATGGTTTAATGTAAGTGTCTATGGAGAGTGTAAGTGCTTATAAGTGTCATACGAGTGTGTGAATGAAGTATTTATTCATTAGTGAGTGTGTGTGTTATAAGTGTTAATAGTGTTATGTATGTAGGTGTGTGTGCAAGTAATGGTTATGACGTATATATATATATATATGACGTATATAGTATATATATAATATTATATTATATAATAATAGATAATATATATATATATTATATATTAGTATATATATATATATATATATATATATATATATATATATATAGGCTATAAGTGGTAGAAAAAGACTAACTCATAGTAGGAAGCACCCTAGCAACTTGTAATATACACCAATCGAATCCTCATACCTTATAACATAGGGGTAGACACCCATATTAGTGCTATTCTAGGCTCAGGGGAGGCTAGAAAAGGCTTTGAAAAAGTGCACTCAAGTTTGGCACTATGTGGCAGCTCACTTGGCACTATGTGGCACTCACTTGGCACTCATTGGCACTCACTTGGCACTCATTGGCACTCATTGGCACTCACCTGGCACTCACCTGGCACTCATCTAATACTCGTAGAATACTCATAGAACACTAATAGAACATCACTAGATACTTCTTACGTTGATTGGGAACCATCAAAGTTGAACCATCAATAAATCTGAGTCATCAAAGATGAACCGACAAAGATGACGTCATCAAAGATGAGCCATCAACAAAGGTGAGACATCAAAGCTGGGGCATTAAAGTTGAGGCATCAAAGTTGGGGCATCAATAATGCTGAGGCATCAAAATTGTACCGTAGAATACAAAAGGTTGGTAGTGTGTTTGTACGTGTGTGTATAAGTGTAAATGTAAGTGCCTATGGGTAAATGTAAGTGTCATAGTGAATGGGTGTATAAGTGTCATAGTGAATGTGTGTATAAGTGTAAGTAAATCTGTGTGAGTGTAAGTAAATCTGCGTGTATAAGTAAATCTGTGTGTGTGTGAGTGTAAGTAAATCTGTGTGTGAGTGTAAGTAAATATGTGTTGAGTGTAAGTAAATATGTGTGAGTGTAAGTAAATCTGTGTGTGAGTGTAAGTAAATCTGTGGGTGTGTGTGTAAGTAAATATGTGTGTGAGTGTAAGTAAATATGTGTGAGTGTAAGTAAATCTGTGTGTGAGTGTAAGTAAATCTGTGTGTGAGTGTAAGTAAATCTGTGTGTGTGAGTGTAAGTAAATCTGTGTGAGTGTAAGTAAATCTGTGTGAGTGTAAGTAAATCTGTGTGTGTGTGTGTGTGTGTGAGTGTAAGTAAATCTATGTGTGTGTGTGGGTGAGTGTAATATGTGATGGGTGGGCCACGAGTGGGTAAAAAATTAGCGTGGGCCAAAAATGACCCATGGTATATGACAATGTCAAAGCCGAAATATCATGGTCAAACAAGGTAAAGACATCAAAAAGGGCTAAGCCCCTAAAGGGTGGCCAAAAATTAGGGTGGGCCAAAATTGACCCATGGAAGACCAAAGGGTTGGTCGAAAAAATTAGGGTTCTCAAAAAATTAGGGTTCTCAAAAAATTAGGGTTCTCAAAAAATTTGGGTTCTCAAAAATGGGGCTAAGTCCGTAAAGGGGGGGCCAAAATAGGGGGCCACTACGTACAACGGTTGCTTACGCAACCGTTTGGCGCAACCCTTCTTCGAAGGGTTGCAAAAATTAGGGTTCTCAAAAAAATTTGGGTTCTTAAAAAATTTGGGTTCTTAAAAAATTTGGGTTCTTAAAAAATTTGGGTTCTTAAAAAATTTGGGTTCTCAAAAAATTTGGGTTCTCAAAAAAATTTGGGTTCCCAAAAAATTAGGGTTCTCAAAAAATTAGGGTTCTCAAAAAATTTGGGTTCTCAAAAAATTTGGGTTCTTAAAAAAGGTCAAGGCCCAAAAAAAGTTAAGGTAAAAAATTCAGGTTGCTCAAAAAGGTCAAGGTCAAAAAGGTCGCGGTCAAAAAAAGGTCAAAAAAGGTCAAGCCCAAAAAGGTCAAAAAAGGTAAAAAATTGGGCTCAAAAAAGCCTCAGGCAGGTTCCTGGACGCTGTGGTCAAAATGACCAACACGTCCAATATGACCGCCCTACTACTTATATTATATTTTATTACATTATATATATTATCCATATATATATATATTATATATATATAATTTTATTTTTAATTACAGTAAATTATAATATGATATATATAATATATATATATATATATATATATATATATATATATATATATATATATATATATTATATATATATATTATATATATATATATATATATATATTATATATAGCATATATATATATAATATATATATATATATACTATATATATATAATATATATAATATATATAATGTATATATAATATATAATTATATTAATATATATATATATATAATATATAATATATATATATATATATATATTATGTATATATATATATATATATATATATATATATATTATATATATAATATATATATATATATATATTATATATTATTATATATATATATTATATATATATATATATATATATATATATTATATATATATATAACCCCCCCGAAATTTCCTTCACGCTACGCCTATATATATACGTGCAATCCTACATTGATAGTTGACGCTTGTTCTGTGTAGACGTGTGAGATGGTGCTTGCGAGTGTTTTAATTTTGCCAATTCAGTTTTTTAATGTTTTTGAGTTTTTCTTTTAATCAAGCCTAATTTTAATTAAATGTCTCTGGTTTTGTAGTGTTGCTCTTTGCTTTTTTTTGTTTTAATTTTTATTTATTAGTAAAGTGTTTTTAGTATTTGATAGTTTAATGTCTGCAAGTGTCGAAGTTGCTAGTGTGTCTCTCGCCGTTTTAGGATTTTAAGCTAAGTTTTAGATTATCGTATTTATTTATTTATTTATTTATTTATTTTTTTTCTTTAAATATTTGTTTCATAGTTTTACATTTGTTATTGGATATGGTTTTTACTTGTTTATTAAATAATATTTTATATAATAAAGCATTTTAAGGTTTTAATGTGTTAGTTTTAAGGTTTTAATGTGTATTAGTTTATTATATTGAATGACTTTCGACTGTATTGTGTACAAGAGCTTGAGTGTGTTTGTTTGTTTGTGTGACTGGCTGATTAAATGACTGGTGGAAGTGGATGTAGGGGTGGGCGCAGGTCGGGGTTTTCAGTTGACTTCGCCACGTGCGTGGCCTTCGTGATAACCAGAATCTGTGGAAATTCACCTCTCTAACTCTCAAACTAACATTTTATTACTGTCTGAGACCCAGCTGGCCAGGGATTCATTTTCAAAATAAACTAAATATCTCTAACTATAACCTTTTCTATTTTCCGACTTAATGGTGGAGTCTGTGCCTAAATAAACATAAACACTCCTGTAACACATCTCGAGAATCTTGAATCTCCCAACCTTCGGATGTTCTGTGGCTAAAAATCTCTTCTCCCTACTCTCACAATGTTATGTTTCTTATACTGCTCCTCTAATGGAACAGATATTCTTTCTCTTGATTTTAGTAACTACTCTCACGAGAC